>JALIGW010000024.1:2142638-2279242 GCA_023053685.1 Diadophis punctatus similis | reverse complement strand
TTCCATCCTTCCAAGGTCAGTAAAATGAGGACCCAGATTGATGGGGGCAAGAGGCTGACTCTGTAAACTGCTTAGAGACGGCTGTAAAAGCACTATGAAGCAGTATATAAGTCTAAGTGCTATTGCTATCTCCCTCCCTCCCTCCCTCCCTCCCTTCCTTCTCTCCCAGTGGTTAGAATACAGTACTGCAGGCTAATTCTGCCCACTGCCAGGAGTTTGATCCAGACTGGCTCAAGGTTGACTCAGCCTTCCATCCTTCCAAGGTCAGTAAAATGAGGACCCAGATTGATGCGGGCAAGAGGCTGACTCTGTAAACTGCTTAGAGACAGCTGTAAAAGCACTATGAAGCGGTATATGTCTAAGTGCTATTGCTATCTCCCTCCCTCCCTCCCTCCCTTCCTTCTCTCCCAGTGGTTAGAATACAGTATTGCAGGCTAATTCTGCCCACTGCCAGGAGTTCGATCCAGACTGGCTCAAGGTTGACTCAGCCTTCCATCCTTCCGAGGTCGGTAAAATGAGGACCCAGATTGTTGGGGGCAAGAGGCTGACTCTGTAAACTGCTTAGAGACGGCTGTAAAAGCACTGTGAAGCGGTATATAAGTCTAAGTGCTATTGCTATCTCCCTCCCTCCCTCCCTCCCTCCCTTCCTTCTCTCCCAGTGGTTAGAATACAGTACTGCAGGCTAATTCTGCCACTGCCAGGAGTTCGATCCAGACTGGCTCAAGGTTGACTCAGCCTTCCATCCTTCCAAGGTCAGTAAAATGAGGACCCAGATTGATGGGGGCAAGAGGCTGACTCTGTAAACTGCTTAGAGACGGCTGTAAAAGCACTGTGAAGCGGTATATAAGTCTAAGTGCTATTGCTATCTCCCTCCCTCCCTCCCTCCCTCCCTTCCTTCTCTCCCAGTGGTTAGAATACAGTATTGCAGGCTAATTCTGCCCACTGCCAGGAGTTCGATCCAGACTGGCTCAAGGTTGACTCAGCCTTCCATCCTTCCGAGGTCGGTAAAATGAGGACCCAGATTGTTGGGGGCAAGAGGCTGACTCTGTAAACTGCTTACAGAGAGGGCTGTAAAGCATTGTAAAGCGGTATGTAAGTCTAAGTGCTATTGCTGTTGCTGTACACTTAACAACCATGGTAAAAAAAAGTCATAAAATCAGGCGTGACTCACTTAACAATGACCTTGCTCAGCAATGGAAATTCTGGCCCAATTCTGGTCATAGGTTGAGGACTACGTTATACTGTCCATCGCTCTTTATTTAGATCCCATCCAAGCTATACATTTTCCCTCTGAAATGTAACCAGGATGGAATCACAGTTTTGAGTGATCGGGGCGGAATGTCGACTTTTGAGGCGAGCGAGGGAGGAAGAGGAGCGGTGCTCATGTAATTAATAAAGGGAGTGCAAGAAAGAAGATGGGGTAATTTTATGCATTGCTAGTCCGATTCCTCCGCGGAGGGAGAGCTCTGACTTTTTTCTGCGCCATTTCTTCCCCGTTCTCAAGAGGAAAGGCTGAGAGCGGGGAAGAAAGAGAAATTCACAACTGAGCATTCAAATAAGAGAGAAAGAGACAGGAGAGACATTTTTAATATCTTGCTGGCACTTTTCTCCCCATCTTCCCAGCAATGGGACCAGAGCAGGGCCAGAGCAGCACTGGCTGGGGAATTCTGGGAGTTGAAGTCCACAGGTCTTAAAGATGCCAAGTTTGGAGAGCCTGCCTTTAGAGGCCCTGCTCTGGCTGGGGAATTCTGGGAGTTGAAGTCCACAGGTCTTAAAGTCGCCAAGTTTGGAGAACCCGGCTTTAAAGTCTTTGATTCCTTTGGCCAAAATGGGGTGGCTGGAGAGGAACAAATGGAGCCAAACAGTGCCACAGTTATTGTGACCCAAAGCAGGTATCGGCCAATGGTTTCTGGCAGGAACTTACTCTGAGCTGCTTGCTTGGGGAAGAGAGTGTGCAACTATATAGGCTTCCCTGGATATCTGTGGTGAGCAAGACTGTCTCCCAGGTAACCAGAAGAGGAAGCTGCACAAAGCAACCTCTTGTTTCTGCAATTCAGGCCATGCAAAGTTCACCCAGAGTTAATGGGGTGCTCTGCATCTCCATTTATTTCCGAGGCGGAGTGAAGCTGCCGCTCTGGTGCGGATGGCAGAGTTTGCAAAGCGATCCAAAGCGATTGGGCAACCATTTGTCTGAAATGGTATCGGGTCTCCTGCTTGAGCAGGGAGTTGGACTAGAAGACCTCTAAGGTCCCTTCCAACTCTTCTCTTCTCTTCTCTTCTCTTCTCTTCTCTTCTCTTCTCTTCTCTTCTCTTCTCTTCTCTTCTCTTCTCTTCTCTTCCCTTCCCTTCCCTTCCCTTCCCTTCCCTTCCCTTCCCTTCCCTTCCATTCCATTCCATTCCATTCTATTCTATTCTATTCTATTCTATTCTATTCTATTCTATTCTATTCTATTCTATTCTATTCTATTCTCATGCTGATCGCCATCCTTTCAGACCTCCCTCCGGTCTCAAGAGAGGTCTATGTATGCCCACCCATTCTGGGTCAAGACTGGACAGGGACAGGAAGCCCTTTGTCATGGCACAACAGATTGCGGATTTGCTTTGATGGGGAAAATCACCACACTTCTCTGATATGTTTGGGAGATGGGAAGCTGAGCTGCCTTGCCCAGGCCTAGAAACCTGACATCATGTGAATGGTTGCTCTCCAGGGTCCTGAAATCAAAAATTCCCTGTCCTGTTTCAGTTTTTGTCCTGTGCTGTATAACTCACCAAGGAAGGGAAGGAAGGAAGGAAGGAAGGAAGGAAGGAAGGAAGGAAGGAAGGAAGGAAGGAAGGAAGGAAGGAAGGAAGGAAGGAAGGAAGGAAGGAAGGTCTATGGAGATTCCCAGTCATCCAGGTCATGGTTGTCCCAAAGGTGCTTTTTCAAGAGGCAACTGGACTTTCTTGTTTTTTCTTTGAAGACGTTTCACTTCTCATCCAAGAAGCTTCTTCAGTGCTGACTGGATGGTGGGGAAGAAACAAAGGAAATGAGAAAGAAAAGAGGGAAGGAAGAAGGAAGGAAAGAAGGAAGGAAAAGAGGGAGGCAGAGGTGGGTTCCTCCAAGTTTGCACCGGTTCTATAGAACCGGTAGCAAACCTCTGGTGACATCACAGAGCTGGTTCTGTCGGTACTGGTCCATGGACACCACCATCTTTTTTGGGGGGGGGATTTTGGGGGGAATTTTTTTTGGGAATTTTTTTTGGGGGGGATTTTTTTGCTGATTTTTTCTTCTGCGCATGCGCAGAAGCTGAGTTTCTGGCACTGCGTATGTGCCGCCATCTTGTTTTTGGCTCTTTTTTTAAAAAATAGAATTTTCGGCACTGCGCATGCGCACGCGCATGAAGCGCGTGTGCGCCCATGAGGCGCAGCCACACGGCGTGGGAGGAAGCAAACCAGTGGCGAGGTAAGTTAGAACCTATCCCTGGAGGGAGGGAAGGAAGGACTGAAAGAAAAGAGGGAGGGAAGGAGGAAGGAAGGAAAAGTAGGAAGAAAGGAAGGAAGGAAAAGAGGGCGGGATGGTAGAAGGAAGGAAGGAAAAGAAGGAGGGAGAGAAGGGAAGGGAAGGAAGGAAGGAAGGAAGGAAGGAAGGAAGGAAGGAAGGAAGGAAGGAAGGAAGGAAGGAAGGAAGGAAGGAAGAAAATCGCTCCATTTATTAAAGAATGAGACCCTGAGTTCTGCACCTTAATTTTTTATGCTGACAGATACCAAGGTCTGCTTCTTTAAGATTTCTACGGTAAAAGTCTGCAGGTGAGATGGGAACCTGCAGAACAGTCCCACCTATATTGGGAGTTTTCTGACTCAGAAAAAACCGAGAGATTCACCTCTAGTTTGTTTGTTTTATGAAAACACAACTCCACGTCTGGAAGAAAAATGGCTGATGCTCTTTTTAAATTTAAAACCCAGACATACATGTTATTTATTTTATAATATACTAATGCTGTCTGATGCACACAGCGTCCCCAGGCAGCGCATATAATTTTAGAAACAAGGAAAAAAATACATACAACAAGAAATGCAATAAAGAGGGCGGGGGAACCCCATAAAACAAGACAATTGGAAACATGCAGTGGGACACTAGTTACACTTATTGGATGATCTTATTGTATTTTTTTTAAAAAAAACCACAATAAAACACAACATGACAGTTCTCCCCTGTTAGCCTGAAGCTTGGGACCAAAGCCAGATTTTTAGGCCTTATGGGAACCCCCAGAGAGTGGGGTCTATAAGACCTATGGAGTTAAACCTCCTCTTTTGCAGCCCCACTTCTACAGAATAGCTTCTCCCCAGAGACCAGACTTTCCCCTATCCCATGGGGTGTTAGAGGAACCATTCCTCCCTCCCTCCCTCCCTCCCTCCCTTCCATTTTCTTTTCCTTCCTTCCTTCCATTTTCTTTTCCTTCCTACCTTTCTTCCTTCCTTCCTTCCTTCCTTCCTTCCTTCCTTCCTTCCTTCCTCACTTCCTTCTTCTTTTCCTCCCACCCGCCCTCCTCTCTCTCTTTTCCTCTCCCCTCCCTTCTTTCTCCTTCCCTTCCCTTCTCTCCTTCCTTCCTTCCCTTCCTTCTTTCCCCTTCCCTTCCCCTTCCCTTTCTTTATTCCCTCCGCTCCGCTCCTCTCCCCTCCCTCCCCTCCATTTCTTATTTCTGCCAATTTTTGGCTCAGAAGGGGTCCTTTCTTTCTCCTTTCATGAAGAGATCTGAGGAGACATTTTGGCAAAATGCAGCAGAGAAAGGTGGAGCTGATTTGGGAAGCAACGTTTCTCCACAAAGCCCCAACTCACGGGTGGCCTTTGCAAGATCCATTCTTATCTAGGTTTTTCACAAGGCGTTGTGCCCCCCCCCGACCCCCTTTCCTGGAAGATCTCTTTGATCCTGCAGGGCCAGCAATTGGTTTTTTTTTATTTTCCTTGTTTCTGGGATCAGTGCCTAGGTCACAGTAGAAGATAAAATAAAATGGATATATTACAGCTGCAAATTCAGAAAGGGGCCTGGAGCATCCTTGGTCAGCAGAGGTCAGTTTCTAAGACAGAACAAACGATAAACCAGCAGAGATAACCTTGTTTTTTCATGAGGTCAGAATATTAATTTCAACAGGACCAGGATTTACCCCAAGCAACTGTAAATATTTTATTCATCTTTGCTGTCCCATGTTTTGCCTTGTCATTCTTCTGGCTGTTTGTGTCTTCCTTCCTGGCAGCCAATTTGATATCAGGTGATGTCACTCCAGACCAGTGAAAGCAATTGAGAGTCATAGCAAGTGAGGAAAAGGCAAAAAAACCCCAAACATTTTAATCGTAAAGACTAAAAATAAAATAAATAAAATAATAAAATATAAAATAAAATATAAAACAAAAAATAAAATAAAATAAAATAATGAAATAAAATAAAATAATAAAATAAAATAATAAAATAATGAAATAAAATAATGAAATAAAATAAAATAATGAAATGAAATGAAATGAAATGAAATAATAAAATAAAATAAAATAATAAAATAAAATAATGAAATAAAATAAAATAATAAAATAAAATAATAAAATATAAAATAAAATAAAATAAAATAAAATAATAAAATAATAAAATAAAATAATAAAATAAAATAAAATAATAAAATAAAATAATGAAATAATAAAATAATAAAATAAAATAAATAATAATAAAATAAAATAAATAATAATAAAATAAAATAAATAATAATAAAATAAAATAAATAATAATAAAATAAAATAATAAAATAATAAAATAATTATTTGGAACCCTGACACTTTTCCTACCTCACTTCTTTCTCTATCTATGAGGCCGTGCATATTAGCAGTTCTGAGCATGCAGCAAATTGCTAGTTGAATCGCTTGTATATCTCCAACATGCATATATTTATCCTTTATGTCTCCTGAGCTTCTCCGGAATACGGAAAGTTAAAAAAATCTATTCCAGTGACTGTAAATCGAACTCTATAAACCGAGAACAGCAACGCTCTGGAAGAAGAATGATTTGGGAGAATATTAAATGGTCCTACTTTCCTTGATTGGGTGTGAAGATAGTTTACGACCGGCTGCCTATTTGTTACATCTCAAGCGGAGGAAAAAGTCACAACCTTCAGCTCAGTTAGGTCGAATTCTGGGCTAAAAGAACCAAGTGGTTAAATGGCCCCAAAGAAGCTGCACCTTTGTCCTAGCTGGAGAGCGTGTTGCGAGCGCTGGATGGCGAGTTGCTACACTGCCCCTTTTATAGAGAAATACAAACTCTGTACTAATCTGTTAGTAGGAATATGCTCAGCTAGGATGAGGAATCTTCTTACTAGATCCAGTGTGGGGTTAAGGCAGGGGTGGGTAACAAAGGGGCTGCCACAAAGAAGAGGGAGTCAAACTATTATCCAAAGCACCTGAGGGTAGAACAAGAAGCAATGGATGGAAACTAATCAAGGAGAGAAGCAACCTGGAATTAAGAATAAATTTCCTGACAGTTAGAACAATTAATCAGTGGAACGTGTTAAGATATTCATGAACTGGGAGAGCCAATGGTAACAAGGTCAGCCAATGAATAGGCATAGCAACTAAGTCAGCCAATGAGAGCTAACCACTTCTGGGTCTGTGCAGAGAATCAAAACTGGAACTTAAGCTTCCTTGTCAAAATTTTTTATTTTTTCCTCCACCACTTACACAATTCAGTACACATATACCTTAAAATGTTACAATAATACACACAGTTTTACATTATAATCCATCATTCAAAAGTCAATATCTTGTACAACGCTTACTTCATCAATCATCAGTCTCGTCTGCTTTTTTTCCATTGCACTCCCCTCTCTCTATCTCCATCGTCTCCTCCTACTTTCTTACTCCTTCACTCCTCTTCTACCTCTCTACTCCTTCTCTTCCTCCCCTTCTACTTCCTCTTACACCCTCTTTGCCTTTCCCTTACTCTTTTATACTAAGTCCTCTTATGTTTGATAGCCTGATGATAAAATCTCAAAATTTGAACTCATCGTGTCTCTTCTAAGACATTTTTTATTATTGTTATTATATCATTTCTTTATATATATAATACTTTATTCTAGGTATATGCTGCTAACTTCATCTTACTCCAAAAAAAAGTCTAATTTTGTCAACTGGGATATTCACCAATTACTTTTTAAATTCTTCTTCCAAATTAACCGCTATTAATTTAATTTCCAAGATAGTTACTATTTCTCCTACTATTGAATTTTAAGCCATATTGCTTCCTCCACTGGTTTTGAGTTTGCAACAAACTTTAATAGAACGACTTTTCTTCAGAAGTTGTGGGTGCTCCAACACTGGAAGTTTTAAAGAAGGGACTGGAGATCCATTTGTCTGAAATGGTATAGGGTTTCCTGCTTGAGCAGGGGGTTGGACTAGAAGACCTCCAAGGTCCCTTCCAACTCTGTTATTCCGTTACTCTGTAAACTAGGGCTCCTTATGGACTGTGGACTTCAACTCCCCGAATTCCCAAGCCAGCCAGGAGTTGAAGTCCATAGGTCATAAAGGGGCCATAGTTGTCCACTTCTGGATTAAGGTGTTGGACTAGGGCAGGGGTAAGCAAAGTTGGCTCTTCTATGACTCGTGGACTTCAACTCCCCGAATTTCTGAGCCAATCATGCTAGCTTAGGAATTCTGGGAGTTGAAGTCCACGTGTCATAGAAGAGCCAACTTTGCCTACCCCTGGACTAGGGAGAAAGGACTGACTCAAATCCTCCAGGGAATCCCTGAGGAAGACTAGCCTCTAGCTGTCCCTGGTTGTGTTCCACCATCGTTACCACCACACCATCATTAGCATCACATGCAGAACGTTTACATCTCGGCATGCAGAGTGACACCTTTCATTGACCGAATTGGGAGCTCACAGACAGGCAAGGTAAGTGATGTGCCTGGGTGTGTGGCACAATCACACTTCTCCTTTAATGTTCTCCGGCCTGAGGTGATACCTAGCTAAGACTAAAATAAGAGCTGAACTGCTTGTGCAAACAGCCCTCCTGTCTGACAGCTTGGCAGCATTAAGGCCTCCAGTGCCGTATCTTGAAATCGGCATCGGAGGATTAACATTCCTCTCCAGCTGAGGGCTGGCAACCAAATTATTTGAAGAATTAGATTCCAGGGGAGGCTTATCCTTCCATCCCAAAGCAGGGGCTCAGTTGGCAAAGAGATTCTTTCTTGGATTGCTAGATTGCTAGAATTGGAGGAAGATGTTTCTGCTCAGTGGAAAATAATCAAGGAAAGAAGCAACTTAGAACTAAGGAGAAATTTCCTGACAGTTAGAGCAATCAATCAGTGGAACAGCTTGCCTCCAGAAGTTGTGAATGCTCCAACACTGGAAGTTTTTAAGAAGATGTTGGATAACCATTTGTCTGAAGTAGTGTAGGGTTTCCTGCCTAAGCAGGGGGTTGGACTAGAAGACTTCCAATTCTGTTATTCTATTCTATTCTATTCTATTCTATTCTATTCTATTCTATTCTATTCTATTCTATTCTATTCTATTCTATTCTATTCTATTCTATTCCATTCCATTCCATTCCATTCCATTATTATTTTTCTATTCTATTCCATTCCATTCCATTCCATTCCATTCCATTCCATTCCATTCCATTCCATTCCATTCCATTCTATTCTAATTCTTCGTCTCTGAGAAGGCTGGGCTTCCATAGGTATTCCTCCTTCTTTCATGTCCAATCACCATTCATGATGTGCAGACACGGAGACAACAGCGGTCCAAGAGTGAAGGAAAGAGCTGAATGTCATGCAATCCAGGTGGGCTTGTGCAGCCAAGGGGGAGCTTTTAAGATGCATTTGAAAGAAGCTCTCGGTTGTTCTCCCAACAGACTTCCTCAAGAGACATTTTAGAAAAGAAACAGATACTTCATGATACCGTTTTCATCACATTTTGGCCCTCACGGCCATTTGGAGGGGCTTCAGCTAGACTCATTCCAGGGGTGGAATGCTACCGGTTCGGCCCGGTTCGGGCGTACTGGTAGCGGCGGCCACCGGTGGTTCGGAGAACCGGTAGCGGCGGCAGCACGAGGCTCCGCCCACCGCCTGGACGCCACCATTTTCTTTTTTTAACCCTCTGCGCATGCGCAAATCACGCGCTTCCAAACCGATAGGGAAGGTAAGTAGATTTGACTCATTCCGATATGAAGGGGACGAAGAACAGCCTCAGGCTGGGACATTCAATTGTTCTTCAGTCCAACCCAACAAATACTGGGTTTCTTGCTAGTCTTGAGGCGATTCTAACCTTCCATTGACTCAGCTTGGTGGCTGAGAAAGGAAAATGAAATGAAAGAGTCTCTCTTCCCTTCCTTTTGCTTTCTCTGTCAAGGATCAGATGCCCTGCAAAACCACTACGTGGGTGTTTGACTTGGGCTGAGCAGAATGCATGATCTCAGTCGTTGCACATCCAAAACGCCGGATAATGGTTTAGCGTGACCTCACAGCCTTCTCTTTGGGCTGCTTCTAAGGTTCTCCTTCTGTGCCTCTCTGGCATTGGATAACAAAAGGCAATAGCCCAGGAACCATGTGGCCTGCAGGGATAGGATCTGTCAGACTGGCTTCAACATATCTCTGTATGAATGAATCCCAGGTAGAGCATTAGTCGCCTTTCCTTTCAAAAAAAGGGTTGTGTGCCAGGGATCACATTTTGGAGGCCGTGTTCATCGATCTCAAAAGACATTGTGTACTTTCTGGTTCTCTGTAGCCCGCAATTCCCCAACAAGACAGGCCCAGTGGATGAAATGTCTTAACAAAAGGAATAGAAATGTAGAAAGTTAGCACCCATCCCTCTCCTAGAAGAATGAAGAATCCCAGGAAATATGAAAAAGGTAGAATATTGTATTTTCCCTAAAGGAGAAACATGTTTCTAAAGACAGAAACTCAGAGCCACAGTTCCCTGCCCCCAAGCAGATACTAAGACGAGGCCAGCTTTTAGAAATGCAGATTTGGTAATCCATTCAAGGCAGGATATTTTGGACAAAGGTAGAATGGTAGGATTAGCCCTCACTCAAGATCCAAACCAGGACAAAACCATTAAAACACAATAGGAAT
Organism: Diadophis punctatus similis; assembly: GCA_023053685.1. Taxonomy (NCBI): domain Eukaryota; kingdom Metazoa; phylum Chordata; class Lepidosauria; order Squamata; family Dipsadidae; genus Diadophis; species Diadophis punctatus. The sequence continues at coordinate 2,269,155 of JALIGW010000024.1, read as the reverse complement.
TGACCACAGAACACAAGCCTTTTATTACATCATCACCCTCCAAGTTTCAACCAAACTTGACTTCAAGACAAACATGACCCCTGCATAGCCCCATGGGAGTCTGACAGCAACCAATAGAATACATGCCCTTGCCACAGGAACAGGAAGCTCAAGTTCAAAGCCCAGAGAGGGTATAAATACCTCTCACTCTCCACTCCATGGCTCAGCTGCCCTGGACCTAAAACCCATGTTCACCAATAAACCATCTTTCCAATCATCCTCCATTTTTCCAGCGTCTTTCTCCCCACTTGGAACATTCTTCCAACAGAAAGAAATCCTCAGGACACAGAATTCACTTGTAAAATGTGTGGCCCCAGATATGTCACATTGGCTGCTCAGTTGCAATGACTTCAGACAGGGAAGAAAGAAATCTATGGCAGGTAGAGTCCTCCCATGAAGGGCTTCTCTATTTAGAAAGAGGGTGCCACAACCACAGCTCTGAGAGATTGTGATTTTTCTAGAGTAGCTGCATAGACACAGGGAGCAGGGGTAGGTTCTACTTACCTTCCCCACTGGTTTGCATCGCGACGGAAGTGCACATTTTGCGCGCGAGCATGTCCCTTCCCGGAAATGACCCTCTGCGCATGCGCAGTACTTTAAAAAAGCTTCTGTGCATGCACAGAAGTAAAAAACAAGATAGTGGCGCTGTAGGCCGAGAGAACCGGCTCAGGGGCGTGGCAGGCCTGGGTCGCTGCCGGTTCCAGCGACCCAGGCCACCAAGTTACTAGCAGTTCTATAGAACCGGTCTGAACCAACAGGAACCCACCTCTGACGGGGAGAAACAGAATGATGGAAGTGTGTTAAACCTTATTCTGGATTCAATACCATATTTCTACTAGGGGCAGGTAGATCACCCACAATTCTCCTCCACGCAGAGGCATCTTGAAAGAGTTGGTCCACCTTGACAAAGGGTGAAAGTTGGGTTGCTGTCCCTCAACTGGGTGGTTGCTAATGGAGACTTTTGCCTGTGCTTGACACAAAAGCAGAAGGGTTTTTTTCTTTTAACCAACTGAAATGAAATAGTGCCATTTCTTTGTCTCCCTGAAAAGAAGCACCTTTTGATCGGGCTTCACGCTGAATGGATGACATTTCGATGAAAGACAGGAGGAGGTCCATTTCTCTTTGAAGATCCGGGCAGACCTATGTGGTGCGGTGGCCTAGAGGTGGAGCTCTTGCCTCACAATCAGGGGGCTGTGAGTTCAATCCTAGGTAGAGGCTGGTATTTCTCTCTCTGGGAAAAATGAGGATATATCTGCTGAACAAAACTCCTCATTGGCGACAGGAAGGGCATCCAGCCAGTAAACACTCTGCTAGCTCCATTCAGTCGCCCAGACTCCACCCCGCAAGGGATGATGGGGTCGTTAAAAGAAGATGAATGATCCGGGTGGACCTCTGTTATTGTCACGTTCCTTGCCTTCAGAAGTTGTGAGTGCTCCAACACTGGAGCCTTTTAAGAAAGGACTGGACAGCCATCTGTCCAGAATGGTTTAGAATCTCCTGCTTGAGCAGGGGGTTGGACTAGAAGACCTTCAAAGTCCCTTCCAACTCTGTTATTATTCCCTTCTGAAATCAGAAGCTACATGAGCTCCATTTGGGATTTACTCTTATCAGTTCTTCTCCTGTGGTCTGCATGGAGGATTAAATCCACCAGAAATCAAGTATGAAATTCCATCCTAACTTAGAGGTATGAGGAGTGGATTCCATTGAAGAAGCCAGCTTTTCAAATCTCTCATTTCCTGTCTCCAACGTAACCAGTTCTACCTAGCCAGTTGTAGTTCCTTCACTCAACCCCCTGTTAGTTAGCTTAATAAGCCTGGCTAGGTTACATTACAATTTATTGATTTGATTTTTATCCTACCTCTATTACTTCATAAGTAACTCAAGGTAATGAACGTGTATAATACTCCCTCCTCCTCTTTTTCTTCACAACAACTCTGTGAGGTGGGTTGGGCTGAGAGAGAGGGACTGGTCCACAGTCATCCAGTTGCTTTCATTCTGAGGGCGGGACTAGAACTCACAGTCTCCTGGTAATCAGCTCAAAGTCACCCAGCTGGCTTTCATGCATAAGTCGGGACTAGAAATCACAGTCTCCTGGCGATTGGCCCAAAGTCACCCAGCCAGCTATTATCTCTAAGGTGAGACTAGAACTCACAGTCTCCTGGTAATCAGCTCAAAGTCACCCAGCTGGCTTTCATGCATAAGTCGGGACTAGAAATCACAGTCTCCTGGCGATTGGCCCAAAGTCACCCAGCCAGCTATTATCTCAAAGGTGAGACTAGAACTCACAGTCTGCTGGCAATTGGCCCAAAGTCACCCAGCCACTTTTGTGCCTAAGGTGGGACTAGAACTCACTGTCTCCTGGTGATTGACCTAAAGTTACCTAGACGACTTTCATGCCTAAGGCGAGACTAGAACTCACTGTCTCCTGGTTTCTAGGCCAGCACCTTCCCCACTGGACCAAGCTAGCTCTCAATTATCTATCCCAATTCTACAGAAAAGCTGAACACCTGTGGGAGTGTGTGATGTCTCTTGCACACTCCTTTGAAGATACTGAGAAAATGACAGTCTACCCCAGGGGTCAGCAACCCGGGGCTCCGGAGCCGCATGTGGCTCCTTCATCCCTCTGCTGCGGCTCCCTATCACCAGTTGGCTCCACAATTGATTGGGCTTTCGTTTAGGACAGGTAAAGGAAAAAGGATGCCGCACTAGGAGGAGACTCTATGGTGGGAGAACCGGACTTCCGGTTGGCTCCAGAATTGAACAGGGGGATTCTGGTTAGGACCTTTGAGGCTCTTTGAGTGTTTAAGGTTGCTGACCCCTGGTCTACCCCATCCTTACCTGGGGGGGGGAGTAAAGTAACGATGCCGAGTGAGCCTTGGAACCTCATTGGCATGTCGAAAGGGCCCACCGCTCTCATCCAGAACCTTCCAAAGCAGCAGCTCTAATATCATTTGCCAAAACGAAAATCTCAGCTTCGGAATCAAGGGATGGCAAGAAGCTTTTTTTAAAAAAAGCATTAGGCACGGGGAGGCGTAATTAAAACCCGATAAGAGAAGATTGAAAAACGATGACGGGGTCTGGGCGAAGGCGCTGTAATCTCTGGGCTTCTTTGAAATGCTTTTGCAATAAAATCACCAGCCCCTGGCAGCTGCACAAAAGAAAATTGGCAGGGAATATGACGATTAAAACACAAGCAGAAGCTCCTACTCGCATTCACAAGGGTGTGTGTGTGTGTGTGTGTGTGTGTGTGTGTGTGTGTGTGTTAATTACATCAAAGGAACAGGCCAGCCAGGGCTGTTTGTGGGGCTCCAGACACTTATGGGGCTGCTGATGGTGCCTAAGCTCTACCCTCCCTTCCTCCTTTTTCTTTCCTTCCTAAGCTAGCTTCTTAATTTCCAGCCCTGGGGGTGAAGAGGGATGGAAAGGAAAAACATGGCTGTGGAAAGCAAAAAAAGAAAGAAAAAAAGAAAGAAAGAAAGAAAAGAAGAGAAGAGAAGAAAAGAAAAGAAAAGAAAAGAAAAAAAGAAAAGAAAAGAAAAGAAAAGAAGAAAAGAAAAGAAAAGAAAAGAAAAGAAAAGAAGAAAAGAAAAGAAAAGAAAAGAAAAGAAGAAAAGAAGAGAAGAGAAGAGAAGAGAAGAGAAGAGAAGAAAAGAAAAGAAAAGAAAAGAAAAGAAAAGAAAAGAAAAGAAAAGAAAAGAAGAAAAGAAAAAAAAGAAAAAGAAAAAAAGGAAAAAAAAGGAAAAAAAAGAAAAAAAGAAAAAAAGAAGAAAAAAAAAGAAAATAAAAATAAAATACTTTTGGGAGGACTAAAAGCTTTGGCAGAGGACTTTAAACAATGCAGGGGAGAAACATTTACCCAGCTGGGCCTGAAGAAAAGACTTGACTAGAGAAGAAAAAGAGGCGGATTGAGCCAGCAAAATGCTGTGTAAACAGTGCTACGGGACTCCGTTGGGGGTCAAATGAGATGCATTGCCTTTGGACCGTCAGCTGCCACGTTGTTCGGTAGTAGTAGTAAGCCACAAAGTTCCACATTTGGGTAAGGAAGTACCCTGACTGACTTGCTCTCCCGTTGAACTTCACTCTTGACTCTGCCATCTGATGATCGACTTCTTGCCACAGGACCTGGTGGCATTGGGGCAGGGGGAGGGGCCGCTGGCATTTATTTTTCCAAGAAATGAAGATAAGGCAGACTCGAACAATCAGCACCCTCCTAAGCAAACCCATGCACTCCGAATGCATTGGCGAGGTCCATTTTGCTCTCCAAATTCAGGGCGACGTAACCCTAACCCTAAGTGGATTTGCCGCCCAATGGGATTTTCCCAGGGGCAGGCTTCAAAAATTTCAGCAACGGGTTCTCTGCCTAGTTGCTGGGTGGGCGTGGCCATGGTGGGCATGGCCTAGTTGCCCTCCTGCACCATGGTGGTGGCGGGGGGGCATTTTCACCTTCCCCAGGCTCCGGAGGCTTTTCTCGAGCCTCCGGGAGGGCAAAAATGGCCTCCCCTGGACTCCGGGGCCTCTCCGGAGCTTCCAGGAGGCCCATTTTCCCCCCCTCTCCAAGCCTCCGCACAGGGCCTGCACTTATCCTCCTCCGCACGGGGCCTGCACTTATCCACACGGGGCCTGCACTTATCCTCCAAGCCTCCGCACGGGGCCTGCACTAAAACGGGCTGCGTGGAGACTCCTGGGGTGGGGTGGGAGGGGCCAGTCTGGGGTGGGATTTGGAGGTTTTCTGAACCGGCCATAATGTTAGCTACGGGTTCTCCCAAACCCGGGCGAACCTATAGCAGCCCACCCCTGGATCTTAATGTAGTTCATAAAATCATCTGCCACAATGTCCTACCTGTCAATGACTACTTCAGCGTCAACCGCAACAATACACGAGCACACAATAGATTCAAACTCAATGTAAACCGCTCCAAACTCGACTGCAGAAAATACGATTTCAGCAACAGAGTGGTCAATGCCTGGAATGCACTACCTGACTCTGTGGTTTCTTCCCCAAACCCCCAAAACTTTAACCTTAGACTGTCTACAGTTGACCTCACCCCATTCCTAAGAGGTCTGCAAGGGGGCGTCCATAAGCGCACCACTGTGCCTACCATCCCTGTCCTTCTGTCCTATTGTCCAAACTTTGCTTTTGTTTGTGTTTATATCAATACCAGCTATCTTGTACATGTTTTGACAAATAAATAAATAATAAATAAATAAATAAATAAAAACGAAACAAAAGCATTCTGAGAAAGCAAAGCTGGATTGCTTCAGTTCTGGATGGGAAAGGTTTGCCTTTGAAAAGAAGATGAAAGCAGATCCTGAAGTTCGTTTTAAGAGCTGCTTGGAAAGATTTCACCACTTGCAACCCCCACCCGCCCCCCTTTTTCAAAGAAATCTGCCGGTCTCCAATGCCACCGTGCAAATGTTTATTCCTAAATTCAAATCGGTATATGAATTTCGTTACTTACTTCCGCCCCTCCCACCTTTTCCAATCTCTCCAAAAGTTCATTTTTAAAACCGATCCTTCTTAAACTCAAGGTTTGGCACCCTGCGTTGGCCAAGCCAAGCATGGAAAAAGAAGGGATCCCTTGTCTACCCAAATCCTGGATCTACCTCACCCAAATCGGTCTGTTTCCCCCCTCTCCTTGAAGGGCAGCCCGTCAGGTGAAGCCGCGCCAAGCCTCTGCTAGAGCGACAGTATCAAAATTTAATGTCTTCCTGATGAAGCAATTAAAAGGAGGAATACACACTTTGATATGCAGCCCAAAGGAGAAGCTTGAATATTTAATAGCGCTTCCGGCTTTAAAAGTCCCAAACAAATATGTGCAACAGGAGAGGCAAAGTGACAGCTTTATTTTAATCATAAGAGGATGAAAATAAGAAGGGAAGGGGGGGGGCACAGCTTGGTAAAAGAGAAAGAGGCAGGCTCATTAGAAGCAAGAAGCAACAGCAACAGCACTGTGGCGTCAGAAGGGGACCGTGCCAAGCTAAAACCGAGTTGTTTTCCCACATAAGGAAGCCCCCCGGGGGGGAGAGGGGAGGGGCTGATGCTCACTTGATGCTGCTGAGATCTGTTTCAGCGGAGCAGTTTTAAACAGGAGGGCAACTGAGCGGAGCTGCAAGGAGATGGCTGCTTGCAGAGGGACGCCGCCAGGCCTTGATCCACTGTGCAAAAGGGAGAATTTGCTCTTTTATTTATTTATTTTATTTGTCAAAACGTGTACAAGATGACAGGTATGGTATAAACATAAACAAAAGCAAAGTAGGTACAGGTAAATTTGGACAATAGGACAGTAGGACAGGGACGGTAGGCACGGTGGTGCGCTTATGCACGCCCCCTACAGACCTCTTAGGAATGGGGTGAGGTCGACTGTAGACAATCTAAGGTTAAAGTTTTTGGGGTTTGGGGAAGAAACCGCAGAGTCAGGTAGTGCATTCCAGGCATTGATCACTCTGTTGCTGAAGTCGTATTTTCTGCAGTCGAGTTTCGAGCGGTTTACATTGAGTTTGAATCTATTGTTCTTCCCCAACCTACGAGACCACGCAAACGACCGGGACAAAAGTTCAGAGAAGAGCAACTAAGATGATCAAAGGCCTGGAGACTAAAAACATACGAAGAACGGCTGCAGGATTTGGATTTGGCTAGTCTGAAGAAAAGAAGAATTGGGGGTGGGTGGGTGGGACGACATGATAGCAGTCTTCCGGTATTTGAGGGGCTGCCACAAAGAAGAGGGGGTCAAATTATTCTCCAAAGCACCTGAAGGCAGGACAAGAAACAACGGATGGAAACTAACCAAGGAGAGAAGCAACCTGGCATTAAGGAGAAACTTCCTAACACTGAGGACAATTAAGCAGTGGAACAGCTTGCCACCAGAAATCGTGGGCGCTCCATCACTGGAGGTTTTTAAGAAGAGTCTAGACAGTCACTTGTCTGAGATGGTATAGGGTCTCCTGCTTGGGGAGGAGGTTGGACTAGAAGACCTCCAAGGTCCTATTCTATTCTATTCTATTCTATTCTATTCTATTCTATTCTATTCTATTCTATTCTATTCTATTCTATTCTATTCTATTCTATTCTATTCTATTCTATTCTACTCTACTCTACTCTACTCTACTCTATTAATTCTATTTTAATTCTAATTCTAATTCTAATTCTAATTCTAATTCTAATTCTAATTCAATTCTACTCTACTCTACTCTACTCTACTCTACTCTACTCTACTCTACTCTACTCTACTCTACTCTACTCTACTCTACTCTACTCTACTCTACTCTATTAATTCTATTCTAATTCTATCCTATCCTATCCTATCCTAAATAGATAGCAATAGCAATAACACTTAAACTTGCATACTACCCCATAGTGCTTTACTCACAATCTTCTGTTTTCCAGGCCAGCACCTTCATCAATACACCAGACTTCTTGTGGAGAACTATGAACTTAGCCAATTCTGATTTATTCCATAAAGCATGATTTGGTGACATGTAAACTCTGGCTATTAGTCAAACTGGCTGCATAACAGCCAATCTCCATGTTCAGAGGCAGTGTCCACTTGAAGAAGTTGGTATCTAGGGATGCTGGTGGATCTTCCAGAAGACTAGATGAACCTGGCCCAACTCAGCTTATGTTCTTATCTTCTTCTGTAAATACAGTAACCCAATGCTGTTTTCAAAGGGACGTGGTGGCTCAGTGGCTAAGACGCTGAGCTTGTCGATCAGAAAGGTCGGCAGTTCGGCGGTTCGAATCCCTAGCGCCGCGTAACAGAGTGAGCTCCCGTTACTTGCCCCAGCTTCTGCCAACCTAGCAGTTCGAAAGCAATGTAAAAAATGCAAGTAGAAAAATAGGAACCACCTTTGGTGGGAAGGTAACAGCGTTCTGTGTGCCTCCGGCATTTAGTCATGCCGGCCACATGACCACGGAGACGTCTTCAGACAGCGCTGGCTCTTCGGCTTTGAAATGGAGATGATCACCGCCCCCTAGAGTCGGGAACGACTAGCACATTTGTGCGAGGGGAACCTTTCCCTTTAATGCTGTTTTCATCTTCTGCACAAGCTCCAGAAAGCTGCTCATTTAGAAAGCTATTGTTCCTGGCTTTACATTTTTGAGAAGCTACAGAGCAGGTGGGTTGGGTTTCCAGGGAAGCCAGCAAGATGACAAAAGGCTGTGACATTTATGCACAGCACTGGGGCCATTTAGTCAGAGGAATGGAAAAGATAAAGGAACAGAGTGACACGAGTTTCCAAACAGTGAAAAGGCTCTTCATAAAAATGATAGAGTGGAATTCTTCCCTGCTGTCATAAAAAAGGAAAAGAGGAAAGAGAGTTTAAATCATCGCATCTAGATTCAGAGATGAATAGTCACAGAGAAAGGCAGACCCATTTTTTTAACTCTTAAGAATTCTAGGCTAAAGGGACAGAATGCCAAGGATAAGTCAAAGAGTTGAGATGGTGTTGGACCAGTGGTGAAATCAAATTTTTTTTACTACCCGTTCTGTGGGCATGGCTTGGTGGGCATGGCAGGGGAAGGATATTGCAAAATCTCCATTCCCTCCCCTCTCTGGGGCCAGCCAGAGGTGGTATTTGCTGGTTCTCCAAACTACTCAAAATTTCTGCTACCGGTTCTCCAGAACCTGTCAGAACCTGCTACGTTGGACAAACGTCCTTCAGAAACATCACGGAGAACATTTTCCACCTTCAGGGAAGGATTCTCTCAAAGGCTTTGTGATTGTTACCTAAAACGCACAACCCCAAAATATGCTTAGCTTTGTCCATTTCAACAGTGGATATTCAACTTTTCAGCAGCTGCCTTCACTAAGGATCTCAGTGGATTTAACATGCTTGGCACCAAATCTTGAGTCCTACTTTGTTCAACAAACCGCAATTGGCCGTGTTTATAGCCCACTGAGCCAAAACGAGTGAGGAGGTGGAGTCATTGAGCAAAACTCTTACTATTTCCAAAAATTGGGGTGTATGGGGTGTTCAGGGAGGGGTAGCACCTCTGGTGTAGGGGCATGTCGTGTCCTTTAGGGCAGCTCATTTTAGGGCAGCTCTTAGGGCAGCTCGTTCACCTTTGGTCCCCACCTGTCACTCAGCTCTCACCTGTGGCTCCTAGCAGCTGTAGCATGTGCAGCGGCCACACCCCGGGCAACAGCTTCGACAGGCTGGCCAAACCAGGTTGAGAGTAGCCGTTGGGTCATCGACCTTCGGTGAGATAGGGACTTGTCTATCCCGAGCATGTGAAGACAGATTCCGGCGGACTGAGCGGATGAAACCTACTAGAATAGGACAAAGGTCATGAAGGCGGTCTCTGCAAGCGATATGGTACGCTAAGAGCACGGCAAGACACGAAAGACGCCCTGGTCAACCACTGCGCCAACTGTCCTGCTATTTGGAGCAAGATGGAATCTGGGAAGAGAGAGTGAGGCTGACTATGCCTACCTCTCCCTCACTTTAATCCAATTCACACGCAAGTCTTGATATCCCCCCCCCCCCGATTCTCATAGATGTCAAGGTCCTCTTCGAACACGATGGACGGACATCAGATTTCCAAGAATTAAGCACACAAGAAAAGACTCTTTGAAGTCATCTTTATCTCCTGGTGGCTTCATGGACATGTCCATGTAGCTTCTTCACAATAGCATGGACTGATTTGCCATTATCTTCTTTTTGGGATATGTTTAAGAGAAAGCCCAGTCTAGTCAATAATTCAAGGATTTCTCAGCCCCTCATCCAAGGACTGACCAGCTATGACCCTAGTTAGTTTTTCAAGATCAACCGGAGGTCACCATCTCGTTAGTCTTGCAAAAATCAAAGCCTCCAAATTCATCCTTCCTAGCCACAAAAAGATGAAACATTGGAACATGTTCTTCATGAAAAAGAAAATAAAAAAGGAAGAAAAATCCAAGCAGTTGGATCTTTGCATCTCCTATAGAATGAGTCCCACATGCTTGTCCTACCTGAAATGAATTTGCCCCGGGGATTTATGCTGCGAAGGAGGTTGGATTTATTATATTTAGAGTGTCAATGGTCCGACTAACGAGTCCAACCAAAATAGACACTTCCAGGAAGTGTCTATTCAAAGTCCCCAAAACAACACTTGATTGAGTACATTATTTCGGCACTGAAGAATCAAAACCAACTCTACTTTTACCCGGTGTGATTCTGCACAGTTAAAGGAAAGCATTCTTCCCACCTCCCAGGGAACAGATCACATGGTCCAATTATGAATCGTTCTTTTGTTTTGAGAACAGTTCATGTCTTGGCCGACACCTACAGGAGTGTCCTTGGTGGATGCTTGTCTTTCACGGGGGAAGCCTCTGTATTCCTTCTCACTTCCCCCTCCCTCCAGTTCTTTGGCAAGTTGAAAAGTGATAAGATGCAACGAAGCATAAGCGGCTTCAATCTTGACATAGAGATGATAAACCATCTTTCATTACAATGAGGGACTCCAATGTTTAGGAGTGACCTAACACAGCCTTTTAATTCCACACCTTTTGTCCACCGCTGGAGAGAGAGCAATGCTCCCACCTCACCCCATCCCTTAAGAACTCCAATCTTTTTTACAAGTCCCCACCTCAATATTTATCCCATCGTATAACTTCTCCCTTGCTTAAGTTGTTCTCTTCTACACAAACTCCCTTCCTCAAGCTGTTCCCCTTTCTTTCTTTCTTTCTTTCTTTATTTCTCCCCCATTTCTTCCCTATGTGCGTGCATAATGAATTGTTAAGGAAACACACTGAGAGGTGTCAGCACAATTTCTATTAAAAGTAATTCCTTAATAAAAAGGTTACAAGCAAACGTGTCATAATTAATCAGGCTTCCGTGCCCTGCATCGAAACAAGGGCATTCCAAAACTCCAGGAGGCACATCTAAAACTTGTCAGAAGCCACCATGAAGTTCCAGGTTGTGTGAAACAATGCAAAGGACACTGAGCTTTCTTGGTGATGTGTTTCGTATTTTTGAAGGCTTAACTCTACAAGCAGAAGACGGCTGCTAATTTTCAAGATGGTTGAGCACCATGGCTGTCTCTGTAATCTGAAATTAGAATCCATCATCGTAGAACATGGTGGCCTTCAGATGTTCATGGTAGCGGTGGTGATGGGTTTATCGCCTTCCATCCTTCCGAGGTGGGTAAAATGAAGACCCAGATTGTTGGGGGCAATATGCTGAACTCTGTAAACCGCTTAGAGAGGGCTGGAAAGGACTATGAAGTGATATATAAGTCTAAGTGCTATTGCTATTGCTACAGAAAAACATTTATTCATGCAGTTATTAATGCCCAGAGCAGGGGTGGGCTCCACTTACCTTCACCACCGGTTCGCATGGCAACGCGTCCCCTCGTGCGATTTGGCTTCCGCGCATGCTCAGAAGCAGGAATTAGCCTGAAACACAGCTGAGGAACTCATCAGCTGTGCTTCGGGCAAAGAAATAAAGGACAACATTCACCCGCGGGCGGGTGGGAAGGCCCTTTTTCAAGCCGCGGAAGGGAAAAAAGATGGTGGCGTGCATGGAACGGCACCGACAGTGACACCACGAGCGGGTCACTACCAGTTCGGGTGATCCACTCGGAACCGGGAGGAACCCACCATCGGTGCCGTTCCATGCACGCCGCCATCTTTCTTTGGAATTTTCCCCCTTCCGCGGCTTGAAATAGGGCCCTCCCACTTACCCGCGGGTGAAATCTGTCCTTTATTTCTTCGCCCAAAGCACAGCTGATGAGCTCCTCAGCTGTGTTTCAGGCTAATTCCTGCTTCTGAGCATGCGCGGAAGCCAAATCGCATGAGGGGAAGCGCACTGCGAATGTCGCGATGCGAACCGGTGGCGAAGATAAGTGGAACCCACCCCTGAATCAGACCATCCACTTAATCAGGTCCATCTCCATTTGGGGGGTCTCCAAGCCTGATGACAGACTGTTTTTAAGGCCTTTCAGAAAAACAGTAGGGTGAAAAAGTCAACCATACCTCAGGGGGAATGATGTTCCATAAAGAAGGGGCCACCACCGAGAAGGCCCCTTTTCAGGGTCCCACCAGATGTACATCCCTAATGGATGGGACCTGTAACATATTAAAGTTTGTTGCAAAAATCAAAACCAGAAGCACACACAGATGACTGATTAAGCTGGATTCAATAACTTCTTTATAAACATAATATTATATATATTTACAATACCATTAGCAGAGTTCTTCTTCAATGTAGCAACAGTTAAAAGTAAAACACAAGCAGCTTCTAGTTCAGAGTTCAGAGAGGACAAGAGAGCAGAGTGGAGACTGCAGAGTGGAGAGAGGACTGGAGCCACACCCAGCCTTAAGCTTAAGTTCCAGTTTCGATTCTCTGCACAGACTCAGAAGTGGTTAGCTCCCGCTGGCTAAATCAGTTGCTATGCCTATTCACTGGCTAACCTTGTTAATATGACTCTCCCAGTCATGAATATTCTAACATAACATGCTGATGATACCATCACCATCATCATAACCCACCAAAGCTAGCAGTTTTCAACTTTTTAAAGACTTGATAACAATAACGATTCTGGGATTCTGAGGCTCGCCTTCCAGGATGACAACTATTCGCATCCCCTCATGCACCTTCTACATGTGTACAACCTCAATCAAGTCACTTTCCCCCCCCCCTTTCTTTGACTTTGCTCCAGCCTACACCACAGGCAGAATGAGAAAAAGTGAAACAGGTGGTGAGTTGCCAAGCACAGTCTTACATCTCACAAGGCCTTTGGAGAACGTTGAGAAGACAGACTCTGGAGAAGCAGCTGATGTCTTATTATAAGAAGGCTTACAAGTTTCTTCTCAGGCGCTTCCAGGGTTCATAAATTCCTAGCTCAGGAGGTTTTTTTTGCAAGTGGAGATTTTCTGCACAAGGGGAGGAGGAAAAATTTGAAGGAACAGGTACACTCGGACTTCTCATCCTGTATGGGACCAACGGGGAGTAGGAGATATGGTAGAAGGAAGCTGAAGCAGCTGGTGGAGTGAGTTGAAGTTATCACAAGTACTTTTAGTGAAGAAGAGGCAGCTGGTAGCCTGAGGGCTTCTCTACTGCATCCCATGTGTTTTCTATCCATCGTTTCATGCAGCCTTTGATACCCAAGGACATTCTTATTATGCAGCATCAGGTTTTCTTCTACTTAAGAGCATCACTGTTGCGCCAGCTTCACCCTCCGCTGAAGGAACGAGGGAGAAGATGAATAGAATAGAATAACCGAGTTGGAAGGGACCTTGGAGGTCTTCTAGTCCAACCCCCTGCTTAGGCAGGAAACCCTACACCACTTCAGACAAATGGTTATCCAACATCTTCTTAAAAACTTCCAGTGTTGGAGCATTTACAACTTCTGGAGGCAAGTTGTTCCACGGATTAATTGTTCTAACTGTCAGGAAATTTCTCCTTAGTTCTAAGTTGCTTCTCTCCTTGTTTAGTTTCCACCCATTGCTTCTTGTCCTGCCCTCAGCTGCTTTGGAGAATAGCTTGACTCCCTCTTCTTTGTGGCAACCCCTGAGATATTGGAACACTGCTATCATGTCTCCCCTAGTCCTTCTTTTCATTAAACTAGACATACCCAGTTCCTGCAACCGTTTTTCATATGTTTTAGCCTCCAGTCACCTAACCATCCTTGTTGCTCTTCTCTGCACTCTTGAGATCCAGAAGACGTCTTTCTGCTAATTTGCAGGAGATGAGAAAGTTCTACAGTTGAAGGACTCCAGGAACCCTTGACAGGATGCGATGTCCAACCTGTGACATTCATTCCATCTATGGTCAATTTTGTTTTTCACACTGGGCAGCAGACGGTTAAATAGATTCACCTTGTACAAGGCTAAATCTACTAATATTTTCTGAAAAAATGTCTATAAAAGAGGATCGGATGAATGCAGGAAAGGCCAGAGTTGAACCTTACTTGCTAGTAGCTAGCTTGATTTAAATAATGTTTTCCATGTATTAGAACATCAGGAGAGCTTTTAGGCTGAACCAGGCTAAAGGTTCACATAATGAACATTTGGTATCACAGTGTGGTCAACTAGGAGCAGGTGTGAAACTCACAAATGTGGGCAGGCCACTTCCTTGTTGGCCTTTATCTGTTGGTATTCAAGGAAGGCTATTTATGATTGTGGAAATTATCAAAATTAGTAAACATTAATAGCCTGGCCTTTCTTCAAGTGTTGCATCCACCAAGAAAACTCTCTCAATGGGAGGTTCTCAGACTTTCTGATGGCCTCAAAATCCATGATTTGTGTACATATGTCTTTCCTTATAACAATTTATTTATTTATTTATTTATTTGTGAGACTTATATACCGCCTCATAGTGCAAGCACTCTCTAAGCGGTTTACACCAGTAAGCAATGTATATATTTATATTGCCCCCAACAATCTGGGTCCTCATTTTATTTACCTCGGAAGGATGGAAGGCTGAGTCAACCTTGAGCCGGTGAGATTTGAACCGCTGACTTGCAGATCACTGTCAGCTAAAGTGGCCTGCAGTACTGCCTCTAACCGCTGCGCCACCTCGGCTCAATCTCTGATTTTATTTATTTATTTATTTTGTTATTCTTATATGCCGCCCAACTCCCGAAGGACTCAGGGCGGCGTACAACATAAGAGATACAAGAATGAACAAAATTTCAACAATTTAAAAACGGTACAAAATTTAAAAAGGCAGTATAAAAGCAACAACAACATCCATCCATTCAACCACATACATACTTGGGGGGTAAGCTCAAATGGGTTAGGCTGTCCCCCCCACCTGCAGGAAGAGCCATGTCTTAACGGCCTTTCGGAAGGCCAGCAGAGTGGGGATGGTTCGGGTCTCTGGGGGGAGTTGGTTCCAGAGCACGGGGCCAGCCACAGAGAAGGCCCTCCCCCTGGGGCCCGCCAGCCGGCATTGCTTGGCCGACGGGACCCGGAGGAGGCCAACTCTGTGGGCCCTAACCGGTCGGAGGGAAGTATGCGGCAGAATGCGGTCCCGGAGATATCCTGGTCCTAAGCCATGAAGGGCTTTAAAGATGGTGATCAACACCTTGAATTGGACCCGGAGACCGATGGGCAACCAATGCAACTGGCGGAAAATCGGTGTCACGTGGGTGTACCTCGGCACACCCACCACAGCACGCGCAGCCGCATTTTGCACCAACTGAAGTCTCCGGATACTCTTCAAGGGTAGCCCCATGTAGAGCGCATTGCAGTAGTCCAAACGCGAGGTGACAAGGGCATGAGTGACCGTGAGTAAAGCCTCCTTCTCCAGATATGGCCGCAGCTGGTGCACCAGGCGAACCTGTGCAAAGGCCCCCCTAGCCACAGCAGAAAGGTGATGATCTAATTTTAGCTGTGGATCTAGGAGGACCCCCAAGTTGCGGACCTGGTCTGAGGGAGTCAGTTTCACACCCTCGAAGACCAAGGAGGGACAGTTATCACGGTCCTTAGGAGGCATTATCCACAGCCACTCGGTCTTGTCGGGATTAAGTCTGAGTCTGTTCCTCCCCATCCAGATCTTAACGTCGTCCAGGCATCGGCACATTACATCAACTGCCTCCCTGAAGTCAGACGGGGTGGTAATGTACAGCTGGGTGTCGTCAGCGTACTGATGGAAACACACCCCATGCCTGCGGATGATCTCACCCAACGGTTTCATGTAGATGTTAAACAGGATGGGCGAGAGAACCGACCCCTGGGGCACCCCACATAGTAGGGGCCTGGGGGACGATCTCTGCCCTCCTGCCAACACCGACTGCATCCGATCGGCGAGATAAGAGGAGAACCACCGCAAAACGGTGCCTCCCACTCCCAACTCGCCGAGCCGATGCAGAAGGATACCATGGTCGATGGTATCGAAAGCCGCTGAGAGGTCAAGTAGCACCAGGATGGAGGAGTTCCCCCCATCCCGGGCCCGCCAGAGATCATCCATCAGAGCGACCAAGGCAGTTTCTGTACTGTAGCCGCGCCTGAAACCCGACTGATAAGGATCTAGATGATCTGTTTCATCCAGGAGCTGCAGAAGCTGGGTCACCACCACCTTCTCTACAACTTTACCTAGAAAAGGTAAGTTGGAGACTGGACGGTAGTTTTTCAAATCAGCTGGATCCGATTTTGATCTTTCCCGGACCAGTATAATTCAATTAGGAATATTATGGAGATAAGTTGATATGAAAAACGGCAATCAATATATCCCGTAACTACCATAAGAGGACATCTAAACACAATTACATCACTTCCAACAGCTATGACATGCGAGGATCACAAGAGTGCAGACCTGGCTGTTTTAAGAGATCCAGCTGGGTTCCGAACTGATTAAATGAGAGCTACGGAACAGTCATCCAATCTGCCTGCCATTTTCATTAAAATGTATTGTAGAGGAGACAGATGTCTCTGTAATAAGAACAGTCCTGAAATATGTAATCACCCAGTTCCAATTTTCCCACTTCTCAAGGGCAAGTATGCTGGGGGGAAGATATATTGCAGCACTTGCCCTCCAGAAGACCTCAAGGTAGGGCATTAATTTGCGTCAATGTCAACTCTCTTTGCTTGTTCAAGGCTGTGAAGCTAACAAGAGGAGTAAGTCTGGTCCTACAACTTTCGAGGCTTCGATGACTCAACTATGGTCTCCTCTCCCATCTTCTGACTGACCGGCTCCATCCTAGAAGCTGCTTTAGTTCCTAATAATTTCCAAATGCGAATAGGAGGGTGCTCATATGTTACGTAGATGTCCACAAAGAAAAAGGCGGATTCAAACTATTCTCCAAAGCACCTGAAGGCAAGACAAGAAGCAATGGATGAAAACTAATCAAGGAGAGATCCAACCTAGAAATAAGGAGAAATTTTACGACAGGGAGAACAATCAACCAGTGGAATGGCTTGCCCCCAGAGGTTGTGGGTGCTCTATCACTGGAGGTTTTGAAGAAGAGATTGGACATCCACTTGTCTGAAACGGTATAGGGCAGTGATGGCGAACCTTTTTAGGCTCGGATGCCAAAGATGCGCATGCACATGATAGCGCGCGTGCATGCGTGCGTGCCCACACCCATAATGCAATGCCCTCCCCCCATACATGCACACAACGCCCTCTCTGCCCCCCGCGCATGCATACAACCCCCCACACACTGCCCCCCCTGCACATGTGCACAGGCCTCACTGAAGCCTCCGGACTTCCAGTAGGCCCGTTGGGCTGTTTTTTGCCATCCTCAAGGTTCAGGAGGTTTTCCTGAAGCCTGGGGAGAGAGAAAACAGCCAAAAAGAAGGCTGAAAATGAGCTGACCAGTGTGCACATGTGTGCTGGAGCTGACACAGGGTAATGCCTCGTGTGCCCTCAGATATGGCTCCGCGTGCCAACTGTGGCACGCATGCCATAAGTTCGCCATCACTGGTATAGGGTCTCCTAGTTGAGCAGAAGTTGGACTACATCCCTGCCAACTCTGTTATTCTGTTATCTGGGTTGCTCACTATGTGAATGCAAGCAGAGATGAACTGCTTGCATGCAGAACTTGGTTACTATCAATCTTGGGTCCTGTTTGCTCGTGTAGCGAATGTGTCAAAAAATGGACATACAGACTTAAAGCTATCTTCATCCCAAAGAATGTAAAAAGCAAATAACACGATTTTCCCCGTGCCCAGCAAAAATAAAATAAAATCCAGCATAATTCTCCTTATAAGGAGCAACGTTTAGCATTCTAGAATTGTCTGTATGAAATTAGTAAACTGCTTAATCTCACTCCTGGTGTATCACTCCGAGTGTAATTGTGCAGAAGAAAGAAAGAGATTAGAATGCAAAACACCCCACTGTATTCTATTCCCCCCCCCCAAAAAAAAGTATTAAATCCCCTTTCCAATCCTCTTTTTCTTCTGATTTTACAAGTCTTTTTTTTTTCATAAATTATTTTGTACACGCACGCCTGCATCTTTCACAAAGGATCTGAGCGAGACACGTTGAAAGAATAATTTTAATTTTTCATAAATCTTCAAAATGAATACTTTAAATTCAAAGCAAAGAGAAAACATTCTTACACCTTTAATTTCCACTCTGTGAAGTATAATGGAAAAAGCTGATTATTTTTAATTCTTCCATTTAATAATGCAGCAACAGAGTGATTTAAGACTGGCGTATGATAATTACCTTCCCAATTTCGCTCCCCTTTAGCAAATGGAAGCTTTAATAGAAATAGGAGCTCAGGTGCCGGAATTAATTCAAATGGGCTACTATCGGGTCACCCCTCTGCATCGTTTGTGCAAATTATTTATCCGTAACACAGTGCACTTCACTTCTCCAAGGGATCCCCCGCTGGAAGAGTGTGGGTGTGCAACACGTCACAAGGGAAATCACTACACTGCCAGACAGAAGCCGGTGGAGAGGAACTAGCAAATCAGGAAAATGTCAACCTTGCAGCCAAGATATTCACTCATGAAAAATCGAGGGAAGGATTGCTGGATTATCCACGCTTCAACACATATATTTCTCACACCTGAGAGACATGTTGTGACTCAGAGGAATCCATGCCTCTAAGCTGTGCTGTGTTGGTTAAGAGTGGGGTTGTGGTGGACACACACCAATTATTCACAGCTTGCTTTCCTTCAGCCTGGTTTCATGAGCAAACTAAATTTGCTAGGGTTATACAAATTGCCAAGTGAGTGGTGCGGTGGCCTAAAGGTGGAGCTCTCATCTCAGAATCAGGAGGCTGTGAGTTTGATCCTAGGTAGAGGCAAATATTTCTCTTTCTGGGCACAATGAGAATATATCTGCTGAAACAAACTCCGCATTGGCGACAGGATGGGCATCCGGCCAGTAAATACTAAGCTCCATTCAGTTGTCTAGACTCCACCCCGATGCAAGGGATTATGGGGTCATTAAAAGATGATGATGATGATGATGATGATGATGATGATGATGATGATGATGATGATGATACAAGTTGCCAAGTCATAAATCATGGCTGACAAACCACAAAAGTTGGGTTTACATAAAATGATTGAACCGCACTTAGCATGATGCGTTAAGGTCGCTTTTGTTTCAGAGTGTTGTGTGCAGTTATTCTTTCTTAGCCTAGCCTATCTCAGAAAGCCGTTGTGCCATCTTGGGCAATGAATCAAAAGTGGGATATAAGCGTGAAAGGAAACTAAGGTTATGATGCCACCTAGCTTGTGGCAACCTCCGGCCAAGGTCTAACAAGAAGTAGTGTGGTGGGTAATTTAAGGGTAGAACAGATTAACAATTCATCAGTGGAACATCTTTCTATCCAAAAGTGTGGATGCTCCATCACTGGAGGTTTTTAAGAAGGGATTGGATAATCATTTGTCTGGAATGGTATAGGGGTCTCCTGATCGAGTAGGAGGTTGGATTAGAAGACCTCCAAGGTCCCTTCCAACATTGTCGTTCTAGTATTCCTACAGGAAATATAGGCTAGGCTAGGCTAAGAAAGAATAACTGCACACAACACTCTGAAACAAAAGCGACCTTAACGCATCATGCTAAGTGCGGTTCAATCATTTTATGTAAACCCAACTTTTGTGGTTTGTCAGCCATGATTTATGACTTGGCAACTTGTATCATCATCATCATCATCATCATCATCATCATCATCATCATCATCATCATCATCATCATCATCATCTTTTAATGACCCCATAATCCCTTGCATCGGGGTGGAGTCTAGACAACTGAATGGAGCTTAGTATTTACTGGCCGGATGCCCATCCTGTCGCCAATGCGGAGTTTGTTTCAGCAGATATATTCTCATTGTGCCCAGAAAGAGAAATATTTGCCTCTACCTAGGATCAAACTCACAGCCTCCTGATTCTGAGATGAGAGCTCCACCTTTAGGCCACCGCACCACTCACTCGGCAACTTGGCAACTTGGAATGTCTTTGGTCTAGTCAACCTCCCTCAATAGCAATAGCAATAGCACTTAGACTTATATACCGCTTCATAGTGCTTTACAGCCCTCTCTAAGCGGTTTACAGAGTTCAGCATATTGCCCCCAACAATCTGGGTCCTCATTTTACCCACCTCGGAAGGATGGAAGGCTGAGTCAACCTTGAGCCTGGTGAGATTTGAACAGCTGAACTGCAGAACTAGCAGTCACTGAAGTAGTTGCAGTGCTGCTTTTAACCACTGCGCCACCTCGGCTCCTCAAGCCCAGGCTACCTTTCAGAATTTTTGTTAAGGGGAAAAAGAATGAGAAACCTCCCCCTATATGTATGCTGTCTTGAACTCTTTGAAAGTGGCTATAATGCAGTACAGTACAGTAATGAATTGAAGGAAGCAACGCTTGCTGATAATGGGGGAGCTGTCCAATGTACTGAAAATGCTTCTGTGTAAGCTCAATGGAAAAGAAATAAAGAGTAACCTCTGGTCCCAGTGACCCCTTCCGATTCAATCTTGCAACATTATCCTGGGACACGTATATTTGTGAGAAATGACTTTCCTTTTTAACATTTGTGAGAAATAACTTTCATTTTTGGCCCCCAAGGAGAAGAAAAATGGGCTGAAATTCTCACAGATGGAGCTTGTACATCTGGAATGAATCACGGAATTAACCCACATTCTGGCTTTGCAGAATATACAGCCCATAGACTAACCAACCCAGCTAGCTTTACAGAGATGGAACCAAGGCTGACACTGATGAACCTCGGTGGAAATACAACCATTACATCTTCAACTTGCCTGTTTAAGCAAACTGCAACTGAGTTACAACATGGTTGAGGGCCTTCCCTCTCTTCCTCTGTTTCATTATACATTCTGTAGGCTTACTAGCTCTGATAAAATCTTGAACAGAGATCTCCAGGAGCTTTCACTGCCTGGAGAGCCTTCAAATCGGGAACTGGGAGCTCCCCAGGGGGTTTACAAGGTCAGCCACAGGAGTCCTCTCTCCACTTTGCAACGAATGAAGGAAGCTGAAGTGAAAGAATTTCAAAAGTCTTTGGAAAAATAAAGTAGAAAAACCAAAGTCTATGCTTAAAAAAAAAGCAGGATCCAGGAAAACAGGTTTCAGCATTTAGATCACACAGCCATTACTCTATTTCAAGAAATGGAGCCAAACTTGTGAAATTCCTATATGGGAAACGAAAACAGACGATTGGATTTAAATCTGCCAGAGACCTAAAGCTGGGGCGTCCAACTTTAAGTCTTGTGTACTTCAACTCCCAGAATTCCCCAGTCAGAATGAGAGAGAGAAAATTTCCTCCAAGTCACAGGAAAGCAACTTGGCTTGGTCAAGGTGTCTATGGTCAATGACTAGTCTGACATGGGCAACTTTAAGCCTTGTGGACTTCAACTCCCAGAATTCCCCATCCAGCATGGCTGACTGGAGAATTCTGGGAGTTGAAGTCCACAGTTTTTAAAGTTGCCAAGTTGGACAATTCTAAAGCTGTTGAAGCTCTTACAATGGAAAGGGAGGCAACCTGGACCAGCTGCTGTGGCCTAGAGGTGGAGCTCTATCAATCAGGAGGTTGTGAGTTCGATCCTAGGTAGAGGCAGATGTAGGGTTTCCTGCTTGGGCAGGGGGTTGGACTAGATGACCTGCAAGGTCCCTTCCAACTCTGTTAATCTGGTTGATGTCATATCACAAACCTAAACCATGGTTATCCCCTGGGCTGGCCTTCCTTGACTTCTCTCATTGCACGTCCTGCTTGTTTCTTTTGATTCTGCCTCCGCAAAGCAATTGGAGACTAATTTTTTAAAACCAGCATTAAATGCAAGAAGCCCAGCTTCTAATTAAGTGCTGGAAATGAGGGGGGGGGGAAGAAACTTTCAACCACTCCACATTTGATTCTCCACAAGTGCAGACTAATGATTCCTTTTCAAATGTCAAGCCGTTTGCATCCTGCTTCCTTTTCTAAATCATTTCCATGGTGCAGGCTTTGGGCAATGGAAGGACCAGCCAATTTACCATTGGATGTTGCTTTCCCAAAATCCAAGTGAGGCATTGGAAGGAGAGGAGAAGCTATGATTCTTATTACTGCTTTATCTGGATCCTGCCTTTATTATTTTTACAAATAATTCAAGGCGATGTACATATCCAATGCATCTACCTCCTCCTATTTTCCCCAGAACAACAACTCTATGGGTTGGGCTGAGAGTGACTGATAGATAGATAGATAGATAGATAGATAGATAGATAGATAGATAGATAGATAGATAGATAGATAGATAGATAGATAGATAGATAGATAGATAGATCCATACACGAATGTGAAAATGGGAGAGAATGGATTTGCACAGAGGAGAAGACAAAAGAAATTGGATTTAAGCTACCAGATAATTCTCCCCCCCCCCCTGCACACACGAAAAATAGCTCTATGGGGATATAGAGAGACAATTATCCCCTGGTAGGCTAAAGTGGTACAGCCAAACAAGAAAAATATCATTTGATGGATGCTGTTCTACTTTTTCCAAATTAAACTCTGCAGGGATAGGCCGGCTTGAAGTGTAAAACACTGGGTATTTCATAAATGAATGGACAAAGGGGAGTTGATTGAAATGAACTCTAGCAGGATGTAAAAAAGGAAGAGAAGAGCCAGGGTCTTGTCAGGCTAGTTTTCATGAAGACACTGGAGCTGCATTTGGATTATAACACTTCAAATGCAGGTGTAAATCTATTTGGCTGAAGGTCTTCAGTAGTAAAATAAGCTCTCCGGCTATAATGTTTAATATGAAGGGGAAAAAAAACAGATCTTCTAAAACGGTAGCTTTGGGTAGGGAGGCTGAGTTATTGTCATGATACTGTGCAAAATTGCAAGTTGCAGCATCTTAGGTGCTCTCTGAGCTTGGTTCTTTTCTTGTAGACTTTTCATTACCCAACTAGGTAATTGGGGTTTGGTTGCTGTTTATATTTGACTTGCCCTCATAATGTTGCCTAGTTAACAAGATGTCTGCAAGAAACAACCAAGCTCAGAGAGCACCAGGGACTACACAGTCCTCCTCCTCCTCCTCCCCCTCCTCCCCTCCCCCTCCTCTACTCCCTTCTACCCCTGATGATGTTACCTACTTGGGTAATGAAACATCTACAAGAAAGCAACCAGCCAACAGAGAGTACCAAGGACCCCGCAATTCAACCCTGAACCACAAATATTATCTTCTATTGGTACAATTATGAAACCATGCAATATTCTCCATGAGGTGGGGAACGTTAACTTTAGAACAGCGTTCTTTAAACTTGGGCAACTTTAACATGAGTGGACTTCAATTCCCAGAATCCCCCAGCCAGCATTAACTTCATTTTCCAGAAGCAGAGGTGGGTTCCTGCCGGTTTGGACCGGTTCTATAGAACCGGTAGCGGGAATTTCCCCCCGCTCGCCGAACCGGCAGCGATAGCCGGCTGGACATGCCCCCGAACCGGCTCTCTGGGCGGTGCCATAGGTGCTGCCATCTTGTTTTTCACTTCTGTGCATGCGCAGAAGCTGATTTTTGCTTCTGCGCATGCACAGAAGCTGGGTTTTCAGCACTGTGCATGCGCGGCGCGGGAGGAAGCGAACTGGCAGTGAGGTAAGTCAGAACCCACCCCTGCCCAGAAGGAATCTAAATTGGAATCACAAAATGGTGGACATGGTCAACCAGGAAGGCTCAGTAGCTATGGGTGAGTCTTCTGCAATCCTGAGACCATCTGCAGGTGGACTTGATGGTCATCTACTTGAACCTGAAGGAGCTGCTCTACTCTTTCCCCCAGAAAAACGCAGCCCTGTCTCTTCTTCCAGCCTAGAATATTTAATTTGCCTTCAGTGGCTCTGAAGGAAAGTCGTTGGGCTCTCCTTATTGGAAGTGACAGGAGCTGAACCCGGTGTGCCGCCTGCAAATATTTCCGTAGCTGCATATCCACTTTAAGGTCAGATATTAATATACACCATTTCCTAGCGAGCTCAAGCAAATGATTCCATTGGCCAAGTCATCAGTTCCTTCTGTAAACACAAATGCGGCTTCCTGACTCAGCCAATGAACCGGGAAGCCATCAAATCATGGTTCGGAGAAGCCAATGTTTCTCTTGGATGGTTGCGAGCGTGGCACGTATGCTCACCCGAACAGGAGTGATGAGGTTCGAGATACGAGCGGCAAGGATTTACCTACAGATAGTCCTAGCTTATGAAAGAGGGATCTAGTTCCCGTTTTTAAAAACCCAGCTGTAAGCCGCACTTAAGTTGTCAAGGACATCAAAAATGCCTTGCAATTAAAATTTTAAAAAAACAAAAACAAAACATCCAGCCATCTCAGCAGAGGTTCCATTATTTGTTTTTAAATCTTTTTGACAGTGTCAGGTTCATTTCCAGGTTTAAGTATTTGGGGATTTCTTGCAAGAAAATAGGCTTATTTATATTATTCCCACCCAACTTTATTCTCATTCTTGGAATAAACCCAGGCAATCATTATTATTATTTATTAAGTTTATATGCTGCCCCTCTCACTGATAAGGCAACCCTGGATTGCTCCATGAATAAATCCTTCCTTCCTTCCTTCCTTCCTTCCTTCCTTCCTTCCTTCCTTCCTTCCTTCCTTCCTTCCTTCCTTCCTTCCTTCCTTCCTTCTTTCCTCCCTCCCTCCCTCTCTCCCTCCCTCCCTCCCTCCCTCCCCTCCCTTCCATCTCTTCCCTTCCATCCGTCCCTCAGTCCCTCCCTTTCCTTCTCCTCCCTCTCTCCCCTCCCCTTCCTTCCACTCCTTCCATCTCTTCACTCCTTCCCTTCTTTCCCTCCTCCCTCCCTCCCTCCCTCCTCCCTTCCTTCTCCATTTCCTTTCCTTTCCTTTCCTTTCCTTTCCTTTCCTTTCCTTTCCTTTCCTTTCCTTTCCTTTCCTTTCCTTTCCTTTCCTTTCCTTTCCTTTCCTTTCCTTTCCCTCCCTCCCTCCCTTCCTTCCATCAGAATCCCCAAAGGGAACACTCAAGAGGACTCACCACAATTCTGAAACTAGACATCATCTCAGTGCAGACATTGGACTGATCTGATCCAAGGCAGCATCTCGAACCTGGGAAAGGGGCTGACTCGGCCGGCACCCCTTGCCTCAACACAAACAAACTGACTGCTCCCCTTGCCCAGAAAGGATCTTCTATTCCCCCAGAAAGGGTCTCCTACAGACGTGCAGGGCAGGCACCCCCTACTTTTAGCATCTGGATCAAAGTAGCACAGCTGCTCTAATCCAGCACTTCAAAGAGAAGCTTCTCTTTGATTTGACACTTTGCTTTGAAGCCGTTCTTTGACTGAAGCTGCTTGAGATGGAAGCAGAGCTTCAAACTTGGTACCACTCTATTAGAACCAATTAAACCACAGAAAGGCTGAGTTCTTACAGCCCAAAAGCACCAGCGTGAGAAACAAAAAAGTCAGCTTATCAATAAGCCACAAAGGACTAAACGTCAGAAGTAGCGGGAGAAAGAAGGAGTTTGATTCTTCCTCTCAGTCAATATATATATATACCCTAACCCTAAGAATTTCCTGGCAAAGGCACCCACATTCTGGAGCATATTTCCCCCAATAGTCTGGGTCCTCATCTTCAAGATTGCAGAAGGATGGAAGGCTGAGTCAACCTTCAGTCTGGTGAGATTCGAACTGCCAAATTGCAGGCAGCTGGCAGGCAGCAGAAGTACCCTGCAGTACTGCATTCTAACCACTGCACCACCAAGGAAGGAAGGAAGGAAGGAAGGAAGGAAGGAAGGAAGGAAGGAAGGAAGGAAGGAAGGAAGGAAGGAAGGAAGGAAGGAAAGAAGGAAGGGATTGTTCTACTTATGAATTGTCTGACAATGGTTGGAGGGAATGGGTGGGAATGAGAAGGTTATAGAACCAGAGGAGGGCAGCAGCGTCCCTTCAACGCCAATATTTATTTATTTGGATCCTTGGTGCTCTCTGAGCTTGGTTGATGAGGACCCAGACTGTTGGGGGAAATATGCTGACTCTGTCAGTGGAAAAGGAAAAAAAATGCAACTCCAAAGACTATGCTGTGGGCTGGGAATTATGGGCGTTGTTGTATGAACTCCTCTTGAAAACTTCCACTAGCGAAGAATTTAATAAATAAACTGTCTTTGGAGATGTAGCAAAAACGTGAAGAATACAAACACAAAGCTTTAGGCCATTGCTTGTGAGACGCATGGGAACTGTAGTTTAATGCAGTTGCTGCCTTGAAAATAACCAACACTTTCCTAAAATATATATCACTGCTTCCACCAACGCTGTCCTTTCTGAAATAAATTTCTGATTTTGGACTGCCTTTGCAAGCTGCTTGAGAATATATTTTGAAAACATCTTGGCTGTTGTGCTTCATTTACTGCCGTTGTTTTCTGTCCACTCCCTCATCAATAAATATGAGTGGAATTCTCTTCTCCTCTATAATCCATTTAAAAAACGAACAATCTTTTGACCAGAAAAATGAAAGCTGGTAGGGAAAAAAAATATCGGTGTTTTTTCTCTTTCATACGGTGCAAAAAGCAGCGGTGGGTTGCTCCTGGTTCGCCCCGGTTCTAAGAACTGGTAGAACTGGCGGTGGGAGGCTCCACCCACCCGCCCGGGAAGGTTCTGCGCATGTAGTAAAGGGTTTACTGGTTTACCGGTAGTAAAGGGTTTTAGAACCCATTACTGGCTAAAAGGTCTCGGTATCGAAAAGCTAAAGGTTTAGCTGGCATGAAGGTTTGGGTTACTCTTCCCAACACTTACGTTGTGTTAGCTAAGAAGCCAAACTTCCTACCTAGTGGTAAATATTTAGTCATTCTGCAAACAAACGAACAACCCCAAGGGCAAATGCTACCAACCACCGATCAACCACCCACAAGCGTGGAAACTAGCCTTCCAAAACGGACGCAAAATGCTTTGATTCACAACCACAATGTCCACAACCGCCTGGGAAAATACCAACACATTTACGAACAAAAAAAACTGCATGCCTCAACTCCATTGGACAGGGCCTGACTGACCCCTTAGAATAGGGGTGTCAAATGCAATTTCATTGAGGGCCGCATCAGGGTTGTGTTTGACCTCGGGGAGATAGGGTGGGCAGGGCCAGTTCAACGTTACTTGTCGAGGCTCCGTTTTCGGCCACGACAGGCTCCTGCAGTCCTCTGCCAGCCAAAATGGAGCTTGCGGGAGGGATGCATGCGGACTCCCCGAGCTCCGTTTTCACTGGCAGAGGCACCGCGGGCTGGTCCTTTGTTGTTTCCAGGGCCATCCCGCGGGCCAGATCTAAGCACCCACGGACCAGATCCATCCTATGGGCCTTGTGTTTGACCACCGCTGCCCTAGAATGCACAATAGCAATAGCAATAGCACTTAGACTTATATACCGCTTCATAGTGCTTTACAGCTCTCTCTAAGCGGTTTACAGAGTTCAGCATATTGCCCCCAACAATCTGGGTCCTCATTTTACCCACCTCGGAAGGATGGAAGGCTGAGTCAACCTTGAGCCGGTGAGATTTGAACAGCTGAACTGCTGAGCTAGCAATCAGCTGAAGGTCGCAATGCTGCTTTTAACCACTGCGCTATCTCAGCTCCTAATCCACAAGCATGCCAAGCAAATCCAAAAAACTGCAACTCACTACAAGAGAAACTCAACACCATCATCCCAAAACACGAAACCACAACCCAGAGCTATGGATCAGAAATCTATCCAGGAGACCTCTTTCAAGATGACAAAAAGACCACCCTCACACACAGCCTCAATTTCAACCACAAAGATGCCAACCCCATTGGATTCCTAGCCAATATTTAGTCCTCTCTGCTTTAAGAAGGAGGGGGAAACTTGGAGCCCTTGCTGTTTGCAGCAACCATCCTGGAACACAATACACAATGTTGTTTCTTTATGATGGTTAAGACAAAACCTTGTGGGTTGTTGTTGTTGTTGTTTTTGTTCTCGTGTAGCATCTAGCCTTCTTCCCATTATTCATCTCTCTCTTTTCTCTTGCTAAGCCTCCATAGACACAAAATATATTCCACGTCGGTTTTTTCCCTCCTATTTACATTTATATTGAATAATTTAAAACTTCTCCCTATTTCCATAAATCACTGCCTCCAAGGAAAGACAACTGCCCACTTGTAACAAAGCACAACTTCCAAGCAGAAGAGCTAATGGTGCAGAAGGCAGTTTGCAAGTTGCCTTTTTTGACTTGGGCTGGCGAGAGCAAAAGAGGAGGAGTCAATGAGGAGACTGACAAAGGAGCACATGGACTGTTTGGGAGGAAAAGCAGCTCAATCATTTTGGAGAACTGAAGGGTAAATTCCCATGATCTCCAGGAAATGATCTTTGTAGGTCTAGGAGGTGATCATTGCAGGTCCAGGAGGTGATCATTGTATGTTCAGGATTTTAGATTTAGATTTATTATTAGAGTTGGAAGGGACTTTGTAGGTCATCTAGTCCAACCCCCTGCTCAAGCAGGAGTTCCTACATCATTTGAGACAGATGGCAGTCCAGTCTCTCCTTGAAGGTCGCAAGTGTTGGGGCTCTCACGACCTCCGCTTGCAAGTTGTTCCACTGGTTGATCGCTCTCACCGTCAGAAAGTTTCCCCTCACTTCCAGGTTGAATCTCTCCTTGGTCAGCTTCCATCCGTTATTCCTTGTTTGGCTTTCTGGTGCCATAGAGAACAGCCTGACCCCCTCCTCTCTGTGGCCTCCCCTCAAGTATTGGAACACTGCTATCATGTCACCCCTGGTCCTTCTCTTCGCCAGACTGGCCAAGCTCAGTTCCTGCAACCGCTCTTCGTATGTTGTATTTTCCAGACCCTTTACCATCCTGGTTGCTCTCTTCTGCACTTTCTCTAGGGTTTCAATGTCTTTTTTGTAGTGTGGTGACCAAAACTGGATGCAGTACTCTAGGTGTGGTCTGACTAAGGCTTTATAGAGTGGTACTAGTACCTCTCTGGTCCTTGATTGTATCCCTCTATTTATGGACTGCGTTGGCTTTTTTGGCTGCAGTTACCAAAAGAATTTATTCAAATATACTTGGACAATAAGGGACTAGCAAGAGGGAGGAACTGGACAGGGAAGGAGGAAAGTTTGGCACGCAAACATCAGTTCTGGCTTTGCTGTACTGTAATCCACTTGACTTTTAGTAAAGTATACCTTTCACACCAAATGGAATCGAGGGTCTTTGTTGCTGAAGGAACCAAGCTGGGCAGGACTGACATTCTCTTTTGGCTCTTGGCAAGTATGCATAGGAGGGGGAAACTGTTGAAGAATATATAACTCTTTCTAGTCCTTTCAATCCTTGGCATTTTTTTTTTTTGCTCGAATAAAATATTTAAAATTGAATAAATACATAATCAGCTTTTAACCCTGTTGCATCAATTCATGTGTTTCAGTCAGCCGCCTGAATCTGGTGGTGGTTTAGAGCTTCACCCATGGATCGGCCAAGGTACAAATTGAAACCCAAGTTGTTAGTCTTGGATCAACTAATGAAGTTGAGAGGGAGGGAAATAGGGGGAAAGAATGCTTCCCATTTGAATTCAGAAAAACACAATGCCTTGCCTGCCAACCCTTCTCAACTTATTTCCTATTAATCATAGGTCTGGGCTGAAACATAATAAATGTCTTCTGATATAAATGGGGCAGGTTGCTATGGGATATACACGCTGGGTTGCGAAATGATAAAAATGGGAATTCATATTCAAGGAAATAACAGAATTATTATTATAAATAACAGTAGGCATTTTCTTCCTAGCTTCATCCACATCTTGCCTCCTGATTAATCCCAGGTCAGCAAGAATGTATTCACCCCCATGCTTGCAAATAATTCCCCTTCCTTTTAGCCCCCCACCTACAGGGCCATCCCCCACCACCCGTCCCCCTCCTTCCCTTTCCAATTCACAATGCCTGGTTTAAGCTGAAAGGTTAATTATAATTGTAATATTAGCATTCCTTTTACCACTGGCAGTACCTGCCGAGAAGTAAATTTAGCTGGCCGAGGAACGCGGGTGATTACCAAGCTCCGCCTTGCAATTTTTTTTCCTGTGTATTAATGAAATACTACGGGGAAATTCAACTTGATTTGGGCAATTTTCTTGCCCTTTCTCGCTGCATATAGGGGTAAATAAAGAGTCCTCCACTCCTCTACTCGCAACAGAATACCTTACGCAACCAGACTTGAAATCCTGGGCTTAGAGAACTACGTCGCCTTCAGCACGATCTAAGCATAGCTCATAAAATTATCCGCTACAACGTCCTTCCTGTCAATGACCACTTCAGCTTCAACCACAACAATACACGAGCACACAACAGATACAAACTCAAAGTGAACCGCTCGAAACTTGACTGTAGAAAATACGACTTTAGCAACAGAGTGGTTAATGCCTGGAACTCACTACCTGATGCTGTGGTTTCTTCCCCAAACCCCCAAAACTTTACCCTTAGACTGTCCACTGTTGACCTCACCCGATTCCTAAGAAGTCAGTAAGGGGCGTGCATAAGCGCACCAGCATGCCTACCGTCCCTGTCCTAATGTTCCCTCTTATCTGTACCCATCTTATGTATACAAACAATGTTATATCTATGTATATTACCAATACGTACTTGACAAAATAAAAATAAAAATAAAAATAAAAAATGCAGGAAACTATTGAAACAAAATAGAAGCCAACTTGCCTTGACACACCAAAGCGCACAAAATCACAAGCAAAGTGTCTTTTAAAAAATAATAATAAAGCTTTTCCTGATTTGATTGCTTTCCACCATCTCTTCCTGAGAAATCCTGCCCTTAAAAGAGACCACTTTTGGAACTAGGTTTAAGTCATGTGGGCATTGATTCCTCTTTAGTTCCTTCTGTCAACACACAGTCATTGCTAGCCAGCTCAGCTTGAAGTAAACTCCTGTCAGGGCTACTGTGATGCACTCTAGACATGGGGCTGCCCTTGAAGAGTATTTCGAAACCTCAGTTGGTTCAGAATCAGCTGTGTGTGAATTGGACAGCCATATAAATTGGCTTAATAAATAAATAAAATAGAAATAAATTAATTTCCAGGAAGGATTAAGAACCAAGATATATCCACAGCACCATTTTTCCCTCCATCCAGTGGTGTGATGCTTAGTCACTATCAGTTTAGATTAGACTCGCAGTGGTGAAATCCAAATTTTTTTACTACCGGTTCTGTGGGCGTGTCTTGGTGGGCGTGGTGTGGCTTGGTGGGTGTGGCTTGGTGGGCTTGTTAGGGGAAGGATACTGCAAAATCCCCATTCCCACCCCACTCTGGGACCAGCCAGAGGTGGTATTTGCCGGTTCTCCGAACTACTCAAAATTTCCGCTACCGGTTCTCCAGAACCTGCCAGAACCTGCTGGATTTCACCCCTGGATTAGAGGTTTCTCAACCTTGGCAACATTTTCCAGATGTGTGGATCTCAACTCCCTATGCTGGGTGGGGAATTCTGAGAGTTGAAGTCCACATATTTGAAAGATACAATGACTGGGGGGAAACTAGTTTAGGTGAAAGTGTCCGTAGGGAGCTTTTAGCTCATCCTGTTGAGAAGCTACAGATGTTTATATTATATATGGGACTTCTAATTATCCAAATAATGCTGGTAAAGATTTCTGGAATGAAGAGAGTTTGGATACAGTCTAGAGCAGTGATGGCGAACCTATGGCACGGGTGCCAGAGGTGGCACGCGGAGCCATATCTGCCGGCACGCGAGCTGTTGCCCTAGCTTAGCTCCAACGCGCATGTGCATGCCGACCAGCTGATTTTCAGCTTCCACGGAGGCTCTGGGAGGGTGTTTTCGGCTTCCAGAGGGCCTCCCTGGGGGCGGGAGAGGGCATTTTCTCCTTCCCTAGGCTCCAGGGAAGCCTACTGGGCCCACCGGAAGTCGGGAAATGGGCCATTTCCAGCCTCCAGAGGGCCTCTGGGGGGGGCGGGGGAGGCTGTTTTCGTCCTCCCCAGGCATTGAATAATGGGTGTGGGCACTCGCACGCGTGCGACAGCGCACAAGCACGCATTTTCGGCACCCAAGGAAAAAAAGGTTTGCCATCACTGGTCTAGAGAGTCCAGAGTTTTCTTAGGCAAGACAAAAATGTATGATGTTCCACTGCAATGCGCAACTGCAGGAAAGTGTACAGCATGCTCTCTAAGCCATGTACTCTGCTAAAACAGCAGGGGTAGTGAATGTCCTAGTTTTGAACCTACTGATAGACTACAGAGGCAAGGCTTTTGCTGTTGGTTACTAGTTATTAAAGATTCACTGCCTCAAGAAGATCTATAATGATTCAAAATATGGAGAACAAAAGAAAAGAGATTGGCTTTTTAGCTGCCAGCACAAAATGACTCAAGCTGTGGTTTGCTTATCCATAAATTTTTAAGTAGTTCACCACTAACTGGGTTTTTCTCACTCTTTATCCTAAATGGAAACTCGGGGATTATCAACCACAATGGATGAATTCTTCCATGCATTAAGCTGAAATAAGCCAATGATCTCCAAGTTAAGCTGTGGCTTCTTCTATTTAAAATGATGGCACCTACTTCTGCTGTTGCTAGAAGCCACAGTAACTTGAACTGCAGGTTTCAGGAATCGTGAGGCAACCTAGATTCCACCAATGTTTATTTTTTTTCCCACCGAACTTAACTGACTGGTCTAGGAGTCATCTTCACGTCCCTGGATTCAAGTCTGTACCAGCAATGTACATCTTGCGTAGACTTGCAGACAAAGCCCTCAGATTACCATATTTTTCAGAATATAAGACGCACCGGAATATAAGACGCACCTTAGTTTTTGGGGAGGAAAATAGGGGAAAAATCTGCCTACCAGATATTCATCTGGCTAACGTCCTTAGTCTGATCAGCTTCAGCACATTATTTTATCCCCTGGTTAGGACTTAAAAAAACCTTCTTCGGAGAGAGTAACAATGAAAGAGCCTGCAAGCCAGTAAGAGTTGGGAAGATCATTAGCACCTGGTTAGGGCTAGAAAAAAACTTATTCGGAGCAAGTAGAGCAATGAAAACCCTGCAAAGACTTAGGGCTGGAAAAACATTCTTTGGAGAGAGTAACAATGAAAAAGCCTGCAAGGTAAGAGCTGGGAAGATCGTTAGCACCTAGTTAGGGCTGGAAAAAAAGCTCCGAAAAAGCTACATTCAGAGTATAAGACGCACCCAAATTTTCAGCCACTTTTAGGGAGGAAAAAGGTGCGTCTTATACTCCAAAAAATACGGTAATTCTCCAGCATCTACAGTTAGAAGGGATCCACAATGGAACTGAGGATATTCCACCAGTCACCCTAGAGCAGAGGTCTCCAACGTTGGGAACTTTAAAACTTGTGGACTTCAACTCCCAGAATTCCTCAGCCAGTATTAGGAATTCTGGGAGTTGAAGTCTACAAGTTGTCAGGCCTAGAAACCATCTTGGGCATTGGATCTTCAGGCCTGCCACATTTAGTGCTGTGGGAAACTGGGAAGGGGGATTGTGTGAGTGGGGAACTATAGTCAAAATAACATTCCTTTCTCCGAGAGTCAAGGTCACTCTGCTCTTCACCTGGAGGGGTGTGTCTGGGAAGTATCTCCAGTTGGGACGGTGCATGGATTGGACAATGTGATGGACATGTGGGTGCTGGGGCAGGGACTTAAACTTTCTTTTGGGTGTGGAAAACTGGAAGCTTTCAGATTCGGGTTTTCCCAGACGTGCCAATATGACATCTTTAATAAATTGGAACTTTGAGGAAACTCAAGCCTCAGAGTTTTCTTTCGTTGACACAAGTCTTATAGTTACTGAGACCCTAGACACCAGATAGAACATATTGACCATATAGATTCACTCCTTGTAAGGCAGCTCCATAGATTTCGAACCTTTGATCTCTTTGTTTAATCTGGGACGAAGGTAGAAAGTCAACATGAAATATCTATGAGTTCCCTCTTAATCAGCTAGCAAAATTGCAAATGATACCTTTGCTTGTCAATCATAAAGCTCAGATCTTTACCTTGAACTTTAGGGAAGACACCGTTTAATATCAGAGCAAGGTTGTAGCAAATTCTTCCAGACTTTGCAGGATTGGATGAACCGAGAAACACCTGTATCTGATGACATTTTTCTGAATCATGATACATTGGATCTTTCTCTTTGTGTGCCCCACTTAAGCCTTCACATCAAAGGCTGGGAAAATGGTGATCTTGTTTAACACCATGAACTCATTAGGGAGTTTCTGTTTTAGAGTTTCAGGTGATTATTCATTTTCTCCAAGCTGCAGATAGCTTCTGAAAAACCATGTGTTTTTCCTCAGTGTTAATAAAAGCCTAAATGATTCTTCATTAAGAAGCCCATTAAGAATCCTGCTGTTCCTTCGAAGCTCATTAGAGGGGTATTCTTGCCACTAAATTATCACATTTAAGTTTCATAGAAGTCTGAGCAAACTTGCCCCCGTTATGATTAATTCACGATAGATTTTTCTAAGGTTTTTTCCTTCTTTTCTAAGGTTTTCTTCTTCTTCTTCTTCTTCTTAGGGCTCTTCTTTTGCTCATCTGATTTATGTCATCTGCTGGGCTACGTAACTCTCCTCCGCCATTTCTGAAGAGTTTCCCGTCTAGTGTAAAATCTGTGGGGTTTGACCTCCAAATCTTCATCTTCTGGAGATGAAATCAAAAAAGTTTTAGAAAACATTCTGTTTTGTTTAAGGTTTGTCCTTTGGAAAGATTATGTACTGGAGAGTTGATGGGACAATTTCCCTGTTTGAAACAAAGTCAGAGACAAGTGGCTAAAATCGCTTCCTCTGGGTAGCACTAAATCAACAAAATATTGACCTCCTATGAAAGAACGGCAGTAGATCTGGATATAATCTGCAGAACATGGTTGCCTCCCCCCATATTTTGGTAGAGTGTTTAATGATCAATAACTATAGATCTGGACATTCAGCGTCCTCTATATCAATGGATGATATCTGTTATGACCTATAGCCCAAAGGAATGAATTTTCTCCACTGCTGAGAAATTAAACCCTCGCTGTTTTCCCTGAGTGTGCAGGCAGTAGCGTCCAATCAATTCTCTATCTTCCACTGACCTTTTCCAGATTAGTTCAGGGATGACGTTTGCTGATTGAATATGCTGTTTCTACAAGAGGCTGTGGTTGGCTTGTCTAGCTTTGAATAGTGGCCTCTCCGACACCCATTTCTGCAAAGGGCTTTTTGATTTGGAGGCCTGAACAGAAATAGATTTCTGGCAGTCTCGGTGCCACTCATAAAAATACAAAAACAAGCTCGTTTTATGTAGCGTGCCGTGGATGCACTGTCCTGCCAGAGTCCTTGGCATATCAAAATGTTGAGCAGGATTCAGAGATTTTCTGAATCCAGCTCTCCTTCTTGTGGCTTTCCGCCTACAGCCACACCATCTAAACCTTCAGAGAATTTGAAGACAGGACTTTTAGGAGGAAAAATCAACTACCATATTTTTCGGAGTATAAGACGCACCTTTTTACCCCCAAAAAGAGGGTGAAAACTTGGGTGCGTCTTATACACCAAATGTAGCCCCACCCAGCCACCCCCACCCTTTGGCCTCTGCCTCCCAGCAATTTACCTCCTTGCAGCAAACAGCGCAGAGCCTGATTAGCACAAGCAACTGATTATCGGCCTCCCGACCAGCAGCTGATTGAGGCTGCAGGCAGGCCCACGTGCTAAAATGAAAGTGAAACTAAAACTGCAAGGAGGCAAATTGCTGGGATGGAAAGGCAGAGGCAGAATTTTATTTTCTTGTGCTAATCAGTTGCTGAAACTGGGTGCAAGGAGGTAAGTCAATAACTATAAATGTCTATAGAATGTCCAAATTATTAGACTTATTTTTTAAAGACTGCTTTATTATTGTTCTAGACAACTTAACAAAATGAAGAAGCTTTTTAAAATAAATGCTTGATTTGAAGAGGCCCAGTGCTATTGTATCTTCTTTTAAATAGCAGAGAATAATGTATACTTCAAGAAAGCCACATCAATTTTAACAGCATCTGTACAAGTATAATCTGAAATGCAACAGTGTCCTGTTTAGTATTAAGATAAGGCAGCTGAGTTAAACCCTGACTTAGTCATGTTTGGGGTAGATCTATTTAAATAATTGGGAGGAGTTAGTGTGACTACATTTAAGAAAACTTTCTGGCATCAATACACTGCCATAATGTACATTTCTCCAATTCTTTCCTATTTTTATGGGTCAGGCACACATGCACAGAAATACACAGCAAACAGTGTATATCATCTGTACTGTTTGCTGTTTGCTGGGAGGCAGAGGCAGATTCCCCCCCCTTGTTTTCCTCCGCCAAAACTAAGGTGCGTCTTATACTCCGGTGCGTCTTATACTCCGAAAAATACAGTACTTTCCAGGATGCTGACGAACGAGCTGTTATGAGTCTTGAATTCTACACACTGAATCTCTTGATTTGGATACAAATAAATGGAGACACCAAAACATATACCTTGGAGAAGGACAGTTGCACCCAAGTGTCACAGAAATCACAAAGTATCACACATCCATGATGGTTAAATGTGAGAATAACTCACAAGTGAAGTCCAGTTGGTGCCAGCCTCAGGAGTGCAGCTGAGCAAGAAGGAACAGGAATAGGGCTATAAAAGGTAAAGGTAAAGGTGCCCCTGGGGAAAAAAACCGGAAGCGTTGCGGCGAGACAGGCTGGAAAAAGAGAAGCTCCAACGAGCTTCGTGGAAAAACGAGAATAAAGATAAGTTCTATGTAAAATTACATCAGAAAATAATTGAATTAGATTATGAAAATATATGTATGCTGGGAGATTTCAATGCTATTGTACAGGTGGATTTGGACTACAAAACGTCAAAAAAGAATAAGAGACAAAGGAAAAAAAATTACCAAAATCTTTTTTTACTATGGTGGATGCATTGCAATAAAATTGCAATTTCAAAATGAATTGAAGGTGCAGGGAATGCTGCTACCTTCCCACCAAAGGTGGTCCCTATTTTTCTACTTGCATTTTTACATGCTTTTGAACTGCTAGGTTGGCAGAAGCTGGGGCAAGTAACGGGAGCTCACTCCGTTACGCGGCGCGAGGGATTCGAACTGCCGAACTGCCAAACTTTCTGATCGACAAGCTCAGCGTCTTAGCCACTGAGCCACCGCATCCCTTAGGGCTATACAAGGGGACAAAAATAAAGAGAAAACCCACAGCACACCATCTGTTCATCAGAGGAATATTGAGGACCATGAACTCCACTTGTTCCTCCAACAATGGGCATTAGCATGATATGAAAAGGAGTTAGGACAATCCAGGATGAATCCCATCCTCTGGGACCTCAGAAGAAAGCCTGGATGCTCATGCATCTCTTCACCTCCCAAAATAAAAAGAATATCATCACAATAACAGTGTTTGCATATGAATGATCCAGCTGCCCTTTCCCCACTCAATAGCTTTGTGTGTGAATAATTGACAAAACAGAATGGACACTCTTTTGTCTGGCCACTAAGAAGACTACGAGATTGTCACCTCCTGCCTTTTAAACTTTGGTTTTGTCCAATGCATTCAGAAGGAAGTGCATACCCTTGTCTTGGGAAAAAGTCTAGGTTGCCCTGTTAGGTTGTTGGCACGCAAAGCATTTGTCCTCCTTTCTCTAACTTGTTCTCCAATTGTCCTTAACTTACACTCTTATTTATCGGTTGCATTGATGTCCTACTGCCTTGAGTGTTAATGATAGCTAGCTGGAGCTTCTCCTCAATGGGTCTCCACAACAGCAGGGATTCATTCGAATTAGACATGAACAGGACTGCATCGGGCATAATTTCCTGCTTCCCCATGACTTGGTCTGCTCTGCTCAACACCTCCCTCTGACAGCTAATCTATGACCTACACTGGGTCAATACTTCCAGAGGGACTGATTGAACCATAAAAGTGCAAAATAGGAATAAGAAAGACCTACCTTATAGATTCTCCTGTGTAGCCTGGCTGAGACCCCTCTGGTTTTATAATTAGAACCACACTGGATAAAATGAGTTCATTAGCAATCACCTCCCACTGTGTTTCCATCTTTTAGGGTCCTCCATGTGTTGGATGTGGGCTGATCAAATAACCCTCTGAGATATCGGTATTGGTAAACAAGGAGTCTTGCAGGAAATCTATGTGGGTAGATAATATTTCTATCTGTCCAAAGTGTCTGTCTGGGTTAAGAACAACTCTGAGAATCAAAGATGGGAATAAATCCCAAAAACCCTCATTGCAGGATCCAAACTGGGTCGGTCAATGGGACCCAGAGGTTTTGTCTTTTGGGTTTTTTGGAGCCCTTCTCTCCAGCAGAGTATGTGCTTTGGGCTATTCTGTGTGTGGTGCCTTTTGTGTGTGGCATTTTAGATGTTGATTGGTGTGTTGATGGCTGGCTATTAAGTCGTTGGCTGTTGTTTCCTTGTGCTGCCAAGCCCTCACCTCCCAAGTAGCTGATGGTAGACCAGCACTCCTGTTGACTGACGAAGGGCTCATTTCCCAGGCTTCAATAATTTCCCTGGCTGTTTTTGTGCCTGCTCATCCAACAATCTTAGCAGCTGCAAAAAATGAATGTATGTCCTTGTTTATTGCAATGTGACACTGCCAATGAGTTCGGGTCTTCTTGTCTGCTTGCTTGCATTCTTGCATTCTGGTGGTTAGCTTCCATCCCATCTGTCCTACATAATCACAGAAACCATTTCATTCCCCAATACGAGCCAGCTACATTGAAAAGAATTTCATTGATTGTAAGAAAGATGAGCTGAGTTAGAGATGAGATATTTTATTTGGGTTATCTAGTTTTAGAAATTTAGTTATTGAATTTTAATATCGTTGAATTTTGATGTCATGTACCATATATATTTTTGTATGGTTGTTTCTATATCTGTTTGTTCTGTTTTTCTTGTTTTGAAAAGGCCTTCGGGCTATTCAATAAATGTACTGTACTGTACTGTATTAAAGCAAAGCATTAAAGCATTTTATTCCCATCCATCCATCTATCCATCCATCCATCCTAGTTGCACCAGATTGAGCGACAATCTCTGAACGGAAGTACAGATGTCTAGTTTTTGTGAGCTTTCTTAAGGAAAATGGAGATATGAAGGGGTCCCAAACCAATGTTTAGAATCTCCAAACTCTTTTCTTCTTCCTTTTATAAACCACAGAACCCCTGCCATCCTTAGCAGCAGGGGGGGGAAAACCCCCCAGGTACTGCTGTGTGCTGTGATTTTTCCAGCAAGTATTAAAACATCATTTTGTGGTAGATGATGTGCTTGGCCTTCTGAGCAATCAATGGCCATAAATGATGTTTGTGCCTTGAAGCCATATCAAGGGATGAAGTTCCCAATCATCTCTGGTGGAAGCTCAGGGAGGACGAGAGCTCTTCCGACATGATTATTTACATCCATGCAGGAGCCTGGAAGAAATTAAGGGCATTTACTAGGCTGATGGGCTCCACTTCAGAACAGAGCTATAAATGGTATTGATGGGAGGCTAATAGCTACCCCATCCTTCTTCCTTAGCTGCAGGGGTTTTTTTGTGTGTGGAAAGTTAAGAGGTTTGGAGAAACTGTCATCTTCCTGACAATTTTGTTCAGCAGCTGGGCCAGGCCACTGGAACTCATAAGATGGTGTTGACTGATGTCTGGATCTTGTACTTCCCTTATTTGGTTGGAAGAGAGATGGTCAAAGGAAAAATGCAATCCAAAGTACTAAGTGGAAAAGGTTGTTTTTTCATTTATTTTCTGGGCTGTCTGTCTGTCTGTCTGTCTGTCTGTCTGTCCGTCCATCTATCTGTTCTATCTATCTATCTATCTATCTATCTATCTATCTATCTATCTATCTATCTATCTATCTATCTATCTATCTATCATCTATCGATCTATCGATCTATCGATCTATCGATCTATCGATCTATCTCTAAAATTATATAAAATCACAAAAACAATCCTGTTTGGTGGGTTGGGCTAAGAATGACTAGGCCAAAGTCACCCAGCCGGCAGGACTAGAACTCGCCATCTCCTGATGATTGGCCCAAAGTCACCTAGCCAGCTTTCATGCCTAGGTGGGACTAGAATGCATCATCTCCTGATTTCTAGCCTTGTGCCTTAACCACTGGACCAGACTGCCTTGCACTAAGGAGGATTTCCCCACCCACTCTGATTCAATAGCTTTGAATAGACCAGGATAAATGTGTACAGTTGCAATGTATTCCTGCTTCCTGAAATGACCTAGAACCGTGATGGCAAACCTATGGCACGCATGCCACAGGTGGCACGCAGAGCCCTCTCTGCGGGCATGCAAGCCATTGCCCAGCTCAGCTTCACCACGCATGTGCATGTGCCTCCCACCGGCCAGCTGATTTCCGGGTATCTGCCATGCATGGGCAGAGGGCGGGGCGCATCCCCAGGCTCCAGAGGCTTTCCTCAAGCCTCCGGGAGGCTGAAAATGGCCTCCCCGGGGCTCTGGAGGCCCTCCGGAGGGGGAGGGGGTCACGCGGTGGGAGGTCATGCATGCATGCATGGGGGGAGCATAGGGGATTTGCACGTGCATGCACGGGGGACAGGGCATGCGGGGTGTGCAGGGGGGTGTCGCGCGTGCATTGCATTATGGGTGCCTGCACACGTGCACACGCTTTTGGCACACACTGAGAAAAAGGTTAGCCATCACTGACCCAGAAGAAATCTCCGTGCTGGAGAGACGATGGGTGTAGATTTCTTTCTACAGAAAATTTCTGAACCTCTACTAAGGTTCTGGTAAAAAAAAACACTCTTGCCTTACTACATTCAGACTGAATAAGGAGTAGGTTGGCACCCTCAAGTCACATCCCCCTCCCCCTCCCGCCACAAAGACAAATTTTGATCCTTGGGCTAATGACAGCATCTCTCACAGTGTCTCTTATCTCGCGGCTCAGGCCAAATTGCTTTCAAATTATTTTCAAATTGTGTTGTGATTTTTTTTCCCTAAATTTCCCCAGCCTCAAAATGGAGCCAGTCAAGGTTCAAGTGGAGAAGAGTTTTAGTGGGCTGGGCTGGAAGACAAATTTAGCACAAGGGGCCACAGGAATCTGACCTGAACAAAAATTGAAAGTAATATATATATATATATATATGTATGGAAAGTGGTGAGCAGAAGCTATAACAAAGGCACAGTTGTGTCAGATTTTGCACCTGTACAATCGAGAACGAGAGGACGGGGAGGATCGCAGTGTCTACAAATGAAAAGGGAAAGAGACATTGCGGCAAAATGCAGCAATGTAAAGATTCTTCTGTTTCAAATTCTCAATGCTTTTCTGTTTTCTGCTTTAATCCATGTCCACCCCTTTCTGTACCCAACGAGCCAGGGGTTTGTGGCATGGGTGTATCATGTGCATGCATGACAGTGTGCCTTTAAATGCCACCTTCCCTTTCTGCCACCTTTAATAATCTTCCCCACCAAGCATCTTGATACTGGTGTAAATTGTCTTGCTTATGCACTAGCATGTACCGCTTAACACTGGCAAGAGATGGGATGCTAATAAACCCCCTTTATTGCATGAAATGAAGCTGAAAGCACAACTCAAAATTTGTATTGGATTCAAGGAATACCTGATCTCTGCGTGCAAAGAAATGGCTTTGGATTGTGAACAGCAGTGGTTATTATTTGGGTTTGTGGCGGAGTTAGGCAGGTATTTGCCCTGGATTTGGCATTTTTATCCACCTATCGAGCCCTTCCCAAAGACATGAGATATTGATGTTTGATGGCGCTAAAGGCCTCATCGCAGGATGTAAGCTGTTCCCAATAAACTGCAATTAACTGATGATGCCAATGAACTCTGTCAATGTCTGTCATGAACACTGGGGAGAAGGGTGGATCAGAGGTGAAATGCTACCGGTTCGGACCGGTTTACCTGAACCGGTAGTAAAAATGCTACCGGTTCGGGTGAACCGGTATATCTGATGATCAGCTGTGCGATGATCAGCTGTGCCGCGCGATCACAGCTGATC
Organism: Diadophis punctatus similis; assembly: GCA_023053685.1. Lineage (NCBI taxonomy): Eukaryota > Metazoa > Chordata > Lepidosauria > Squamata > Dipsadidae > Diadophis > Diadophis punctatus. The sequence continues at coordinate 2,227,316 of JALIGW010000024.1, read as the reverse complement.
CCCTCCTCGCTGTTCTACTTACCTTTGCAGACTCTGATGGCTTCAAAATGCTCCTTTTTCAGCACTGGATGGTAGTGCCTGTGGCGCGCATGCGTGTGGAGCGCACATACGTGCACAAAGCACGCAGGAAGTGAACTGGTAGCAGACATCAGAGGATTTCACCCCTGGGGTGGATGCTTGGGGGAAAATGCAAGTAACTTCAGTATACTCCCCAAGACACTGCCTCAAGGTCACCAGGCTGGGAGAAGAAAGCAGCTGCATACCAACCTATGCTTGAACTGACTGTTCTGAAAACATCTTGCATGAACCTGATCAGTCATGACAGAGGGGAGTCAGTGTTGTGGCCCGCCAGCAGCCCGTGCAGCTGATAGTGGATCCTGAGTCAGACAGTGAGGAGGCTGGCGAGGACTTGGTGCCAGAGGCAGAGTTTCATCCAGTGCCTTCGGAACCTCCAGCACCTCATAGCAGTGATGAGGGAGAAGAGGCTTCTCCTCTTCTGAATGCAAGGGCACGCAGAGCTGCCAAAATGCAGGAATAGTTACTCCAGAGGAGGTCTCCTTGGGAGTAAGACTTGGGGCTAATTGGCCACTCCCCTAGTCTACTTAAGGACATCAGAGGCAGCTGAAAGGCTGCAGGAAACAACATTTGGAAATCCGTCTGGTCATAGTGTGCTCCGTGTCTGAAAAACTTCAGCTTTGTTTCTCTGGTCTGGTTTGGTTATCAAGGAACTACTTCTAGGCATTTTGCCAACTCTATGAAGCTTCGTAAGATATCAAGACCTAATTGCTCTTCTTTGCTTTAAGACTTTTTGAACCGATACCAGCTGTTAATGATGATTAATTAGCAGCTGGTTTCTTGCAAGAAAAGACTGCTTTTAGATTGATGTGTGCATATCCACTGCTAAGACAATTATTAGTAGTGGTCATTTGATTAAATAAGTTCGCACAAACTGTGTGTTGTACTACGTTCTTAGCTGGGGCAGAACAGTCAGTGATGGGAGGCAAGTAAGTGAGGAAAAAGTTGATCTTAGGGATTTTGGTGTGCGCTTCTCAGTTCTGGCTGTGCATTACTGCAATACACTTGATCTCTAATAAAACTATATCTTTCTCAACAAACGGAGCCAAGGATCATTTCTAATTAGACATTTAAATTGTTTTCAAGTGGGGCTCCAGAACTTTTTGGGACTCCACACAAGACGCCTCTTCCTGTTGGTACTGTCTTTGCTTTCTTTTGACACAGTCGTTTTATTTCTCTCTGCAGTTTTCTGTTTCTAAATTCTGCTTTGTGATTTTTCTCCAGTCCCTTCTCTCCTATTCTGCTTTCTCCAGATACTGCAACATCCACTCTCCATATTTTTGGTTGTCTTATTGACAATGGTTAGGTCTGAGCCGTGATATTGCAGGTGCTTGCCTGCTTGAATTCTAAAGTGCCAAAGCACTCTATTATTATTATTATTATTATTATTACCCATTCTGATAGTTTTTAGTGCATATTTTAAATCCTGGGACAAGTGCCTTGAAACAGCACTTTATGGCTTGTTTTTATTATTAATCTCTGGCCTTGTTCTTGCTGCAGAGAGAATTTCCTCTAGAATTGTGAACAAAACGGTCTGCTGAGATTATTACTGGCAGAAAAAGGTGAATCTATTTAGCTACATACTATTTGGGAATTTATAGCACTGTAGATTTATGCTCCAGGCTACTTTTTGTTTCTAGGTGCGAAAACTAAACAAGGATAGCTCGTTTATATATCAGTGTAGACCACCAGAGAGTTTCAGAAGTCAAAGCTGGACTCGGAGGATATGTTTTGCCCCCAGTTGATGACAGATTTTGTTGTGGTTGTTGTTTGTGGAATTACTCTGAGTGATTTTGTTTTACTGTTTGCAAGTCTCGTTGACAGATGCTGGCCACTAAGCACTTGCAAAAATAGAATGGCATAAAATCATGGTTAGTGCAAAAACGTGTCCCCAAAATTGCCTAGGATTTCAAGTTGAGTTCTTCCTCTTGGGTTTGTTGGTCATTCAAGTCTCTACCTGTAGCTCAAATGGACTTTGAGGTTTATCCAGGTTAATCCACGTGGCCATCAGTGCCAGAGATCTGCCTAAGTTATAAAACCTAAGCTTAACTTTCAATGAATGGAAAACAAGAACAATGTTAGAATAACAGAGTTGGAAGGGACCTTGGAGGTCTTCTAGTCCAACCCCCTGCTTAGGCAGGAAACCCTACACCACTTCAGACAAATGGTTATCCAACATCTTCTTAAAAACATCCAGTGCTGGAGCATTCACAACTTCTGGAGGCAAGTTGTTCCACTGATTAATTGTTCTAACTGTCAGGAAATTTTCTCCTTAGTTCTAGGTTGCTTCTCTCCTTGATTAGTTTCCACCCGTTGCTTCTTGTTCTACCCTCAGGTGCTTTGGATAATAGCTTGACTCCCTCTTCTTTGTGGCAGCCACTCAAATATTGGAACACTGAACCATGTCACCCCTAATCCTTCTTTTCATTAAACTAGACATACCCAATTCCAGCAACCGTTCTTTATATCTTTTAGCCTCCAGTCCCCTAATCATCTTGGTTGCTCTTCTCTGCACTCTTTCTAGAGTCTCAACACCTTTTTTACATTGTGGCGACCAAAACTGAATGCAGTATTCCAAGTGTGGCCTTACCAAGGCATTATAAAGTGGTATTAACACTTCGTGTGATCTTAATTCTATCCTTCTGTTTATGCAGCCTAGAACTGTGTTGGCCTTTTTGGCAGCTGCAGCACACTGCTGGCTCATATTTAAATGATTGTCCACCAGGACTCCAAGATCCCTCTCACAGTCACTACTATTGAGCAAGGTACCACCTATACCAGTGATGGCGAACCTATGGCACGCGTGCCACAGGTGGCACGCGGAGCCATATCTGCCGGCACGCGAGCCGTTGCCCTACCTCAGCTCCAGCGTGCATGTGCACTCTGGCCATCTAATTTTCGGCTTGCACAGAGACTCTGGGAGGGTGTTTTCGGCTTCCGGCGGGCGGGGGAGGGCGTTTTCACCCTCCCCAAGCTCCAGGAAAGCCTCTGGTGCCTGGGGAGGATGAAAAACGGGCCTACTAGGCCCACCAGAAGTTGGGAAATGGGCCGTTTCTGGCCTCCGGAGTGCCTCCAGGGTGGTGGGGGAGGCCATTTTCACCCTCCCCAGGGATTGAATTATGGGTGTGGGCACTCGCGCATGCGGGATAGCGCGCGAGCACGCTCTTTCGGCACCCGAGGAAAAAAAGGTTCGCCATCACTGACCTATACTGTACCTGTGCATTTTGTTTTTCTTGCCTAAGTGTAGAACCTTATTTTTTTCACCATTGAATTTCATACAAACAATAACTAAAAGACAGTTGAACATTCCTATTATCTTTCTTTAACAATAACGACGTTTAAAGGTAGATAAAATGAAATTCCAATTTTTTTGTCCCAACTTCCTTCTCCTTCCCATTAGTTCTGGAAATGTGGACCTTGGCGGCATGCTCAAAATCAAACGTGGACTTTGTCCTGGGGGACACACATGTAGCTGAGATTAAATGGAAGATTAATTATTTCTTGACGCTCGCATTACAAATTAAATTGAGCAAAATAAAATCCGCCAAAAATGTGTAGGTAGGTGACCGCTGATTTTGGAAGCCGATGAAGCAAATTCTGGGATTGCGTGTATGTCTGTGAAGGGCTAATCAATGGCTGTGGAAATTTTCCCTGGCCCCTGGCCCAACTAAATTCACCTTCTCACCACCTCTGAGAATAGGAACACAGTTTAGACGAGTTTGTAATAAACACCAGACTTTCATCTAACAGATGCCTTGGCAATAATGGCCTAACCTGGCAAGTGAGTGGAATAAATCAGGTTTTTACTAACACATAAACTCATGGAAGGGAATGTAAACCAATTTTGAGTCTTGTTGAAGTGCGCCGAGGTTTTGCAGTGTGGCATGAAGCTTGAGTGAGCTCTGAAATTACTCTTGGGCCACACAATTTATCTTTCTTTCACAACCATTGACGGAAAAGCTCTTAACCTGACCATGTAGGGAACAAATGCACACCTCTACACTAGACACACAAATATGTTTTCAATCCAGAAAGAGTCTTTAGTCCTTCAAGCAATGCATGCAGTCCTGTTAACATTAGTTACAGGATATGGGATTGTAGTTTGAAAGTACACATTAAATCCTTCTTGTTTTTAAAATATCCCTTACTTTAAAAAGTGGTCAAATCCACATTAAAAGAAGTCCATTCAACTTTCTATCCCATTGCAACACAACCGAGAAATACAATAAAACTATCGTCCACATATATTCTTTATTTCCACCAGTCTCAGAAAACCAGTTTTGAAACTAACTGCTAGTGAGTTTAGACGCTAAATGACTGGGAGATAATTTTAATATACTTTTTTCCCCTCAATGTAATTGCATTTGCTCTACTGGATATGTTGCATTTGTATCCATTCCGATAAATGTGTGAAATAGGAGAATACCCTGAATCAATTTAGAGATAAATTCTAGATTGCACTCAAAGTGATCTCAAGGCTTTTATTGACTCAGTGTTCTCCTGTGCCCACTTAAAACCACATCTCATCTTTACTCACTATGTAAGCAAAACCACAAATAAAAATGCTTGGGTTATTAAGCCCAACACTCCAACTTCATCTCCTTAGCAGGAGAAGCAATAGCAAGAAAATAGACCACAGCACCAATAGCTCATTAACAATGGTCCTCTGGTCCAGAACAAAATTTAATCTTGGGTGGTAAGAAGTCCCGTGGGAGTTGGGTGGCATATAAGAATGATTAATTAAATTAAGATCAAAATCCTACCAATTCCATGGATTACAGCAACATTGAATGGTTGAAGGATAAGACCAATTTACTAATTATTCTAATGGAATGTGAAAAGCTGAATGGCAGCTCACCAGTGGTGGGTTCCTACCAGTGCGGTCCACTCTATAGCACCGGTAGCGGCCCGCTGGTGACGCCACGGTACCAGTGCGGTCAGTTGCCGGTGCCTGGGCGCCACCATTTAAAAAAAAATGCTGAGCTTCCGGCACTGCGCATGCACTGCCTTCCTACCCCACAGTGAGTCCAAACAGGGGAGGATGGCTGAGGGAGCGCATGAGACACTGAAAGAACTGGCAGCAGGAGCTATCTCCATTCCCCTCCCTTCAGCAGTCCGAGAAGCCACGAATGCGCGGTGATGATCCTAGGCATTTTTGCACGTTTGAGGCTTCTTGAGCTGCTGAGGGGAGAGGGAACGGGCGGCAGGAGCCTAGGATCATCGAATGGGGAGAAGCATTCAGGCCGGATGGAGCCTCCTAGAAGAACCGCTGCCGCGGTCTTGCTGCTCCTGCTGCGGGGGGCTGCGTTGCGGGTGGGCAATGCCCCCCTGATTCTCCGGCCGCTGCCAAGCTCCCAAGGCCCACGCCCACCCGGTCACATGGCTGGCAAGCCACACCCACAAAATAAGCCACGCCCACAGAATGGTAGTAAAAAAATTAGGAACCCGCCTCTGCAGCTCACGTTTGGGCCACTGACTAAATAACCATTGATGACAATGTTATCCATTCAGTTGTGTCCAACCCTTGGTGATTCTATGGGCCAGGTCTCTCCATGTCTTCTGCTCTTGCACTACTCCTTTGAGTTTTTCTATGCTCTGGTGGGTGTCAGTTTTGAAGGTGTCCACCCTTCATGTTCTTTGGTGGCCTGGTTGACATGGCCAAAATAAGTGATTGCTTTTCCAGTGAATTCCCCTTCATGACATGGCCAAGATAGGTGACATACCATTACTGGCCTGTTAGTCTATGATTCTTGACGAACGTTATCTTTTCTTTTATGTACACTGAGAGCATATGCACCAAGACAAATTCCTTGTGTGTCCAATCACACTTGGCCAATAAAATTCTATTCTATTCTATTCTATTCTATTCTATTCTATTCTATTCTATTCTATTCTATTCTATTCTATTCTATTCTATTCTATTCTATTCTATTCTATTCTATTTCAAATCACCCAAGGTTTTCCAACAAAGATGCTTCAGCAGCACTTGAGCTGTAGTGTCCTGCAAGCAACACATATACAAGAGAATGAGATTCTTTTAAAAAATAATAATTTATTGAGTAATTTTAAAGAAAAAACAACATATAATACAAAAAATAAACATATATACAAGTCAAACATATATAAAACTATACAGTAACATAAACAACATAACCTAACCTAAAAACATAACATACACAAAAAACAAAAAACAAAAATAGTATATATATATATATATATATATATATATATATATATATATATATATATATATATATAGTCTCCCTTTATTTTCATTTTTCAGCAAAAAATGTTACACACACACACACACACACACACAGATATATATATATATATATATATATATATATATATATATATATATATATATATATATATATATATATATATATATATATATATATATATATATATATATATCTTTACGTATCATTATCATATTTCTATTCCTAAATCACTATGAGATTCTATCATCCAGATCATATGCTGGTCATGAAAACATCTTGCAGATTGCAGCACTGAGACAGAGCCTAAAAAATGAATCTGGAAAGGTTGTGGGTAGGATTGGGATGGAAGCAAAGGCAGCTTCTCTTTTATTCCTCTTGTGACTACGTAAAGATTCTAAACTAATTCCCTGCTTGACTCCTCCCCTTGGATCTGCCAGTCTCTCTCCAACAGGAACACATCCTTTGAATGCTTGATATAATGGCGAAAATAGGACTTTGCATCTTTAAAAAAAAATTCCATGTGATGCTCTTGAAATTTGGAGGTGGCTGGCTATATTTATTGCTGCAGAAGGTAATTATTATTATTTTTTTGGGAAGGAGATTTCTGATTGTGAGCTGCGCAGGGCTTTGGAGAATCAACAGCCCACAGACTGAGTACTGGTGTAAATAAATATGAAAGCTTTTCCACAGCTTTTCAGCTTTCTTGGCTTCCGATGCTTCCAATGGCATGGAAGAAATTTCAAGGCCCTGTAAAAATTTGACCCAGGAGGTTTTCTGATTTAAACATGCAGCGTGGTCTTTGAATACAGGTAAATCAAGGAAGGAGAAGAGGAGGGGAAGAAGAGAGATGGCCGACAGGAACCAAGCAGCAGGCTGTGCGAGACGCATACGCAGCACAGAGGTGCTCCCTACTCTCTCTCTCTACACCGGTCACACATATAAATGAGCATTAATTAACACAAAGACAGATGCTTTAACAATTCTTCCTGCTTCTCATTTGTAAGCTCCTGGCTCAGCAGGTGCCTGGCCTTTAACACAAGCAAGCCAGCTGCCAGGGTGCATAATTCATTACCAAAATGGCATGGGTTAAACAGATAACCCTCTTCTGCATTTTGCTTACCAGGGTGTTTCTGGATTTCTCATGTTCCTTCCTTTTTGTTTCCTTTTTGGGGGGAAATATACATTCGAAGAAAATTCTGGTTTGATCCAGGTCAGGTCTTCTAAAAAGCACAGGACACATCATCATCATCATCATCATCATCATCATCATCGTCATTGTCCTTAGGATGGTGATATTGTTTGGTGGGTAGCATTTCTTTTCTTTGAGAGTGGTGCATTGGGATTTCATTTTAATGTATGCCATTGTATATACAGGAAAATGACAATAAAGGTTATTCTGTCCTGTCCTGTCCTGTCCTGTCCTGTCCTACCCTACCCTACCCTACCCTACCGTACCATGCCGTGTTCTATTCTATTCTATTCTATTCTATTCTATTCTATTCTATTCTATTCTATTCTATTCTATTCTATTCTATTCTATTCTATTCTATTCTATTCTATTCTATTCTACTCTACTCTACTCTACTCTACTCTACTCTACTCTACTCTACTCTACTCTATTCATTCCTAATTCTATTCTATTCTATTCTATTCTATTCTATTCTATTCTATTCTATTCTATTCTATTCTATTCTATTCTATTCTATTCTATTCTATTCTATTCTATTAATTTTCTATTCTATTCCATGACATTAACATAGCATTCTGGATGTTGTATGAATAGTATGCTTCACAAATGATATCCTATCTTGGATATTTTTCAAGCCACATTTGCAGAATAAGGACGAACTAGGAATCAATTCTGCTTCTTCACCTTTTGTCCGGAGGGAATGGTGCATACTTTGAAAACCCCAAACTCTTGCTACAGGGTACTCATTACTTGCGAGCTTCTATGGCCCATGACATGTGTTCAGTTTGGGCAGTGCAGGGCTTACAGCTTGTTTAACAATGCAGAGAGTATTGTACATCCCAAAATAGGCAATGCTGATATGTGGAGGTCTGGAAGATAAGGCCCGTGGCTTCCGCACAATGTCTACCCTTGATACCATCACCACGGGGGGAAATTAAAACTCCTGAACACAGCAGAGAATCTCAATGGGCTTCAAAGAGGGCTAGAGGCACTCAGTGGAAATGGCAAGAAAGGGGGAAGCCACATGTTTGTGTGCGTGTGCGAGAGAGAGAGAAAGAGAGAGAGAGAGAGAGAGAGAGAGAGAGAGAGAGAGAGAGAGAGAGAGAGAGAGAGAGAGAGAGAGAGATTGACAGAAAGAGTGAGAAAGAGACAGACAGAGAGAGACAGACAGAAAGAGAGAAAGAGAGAGAGAAAGAGAAAGAGGGAGGGAGAGAGAGGGGGAAGAGAGAGAAAGAGAGAGAGAAACAGAGAAAGAGAGAGAGAAAGAGAGAAGAGAGTGACAGAGACAGAGATAGAGAGATAGAGACAGAGAGAGAAGGACAGAGACACAGAGAGAGAGAGAGAGAGAGAGAGAGAGAGAGAGAGAGAGAGAAAGAGGGAGAGAGGGAAAGAGGGAGAGAGAGAGAGAAAGAAACACACACACACACACACAGAGAGAGAGAGAGACAGAGAGAGAGAGAGACAGAGACAGAGACAGAGACAGAGACAGAGACAGAGACAGAGACAGAGAGAGAGAGAGAATAGGAAAGAATGCAAAATAAACAAGTCTCTATAAATGAAGGTGAATCTACACAGCCACTGATTTCTCCTGATGGGCTTAGCCCCTGATGGCGAACCTATGGCACGCGTGCCGCAGGTGGCACGCAGAGCCCTCTCTGCGGGCACGCCAGTCGTCGGCCCAGCCTAGTTCCATTGCGCATGTGCGCATGCCTCCCGCCAGCCAACTGGTGTTCAGGTCTCTACTGTGCATGCGTGGGGGCGAGGCCTTCACTGATCTCTGCAGTTTCCCCACCAGCGCATCCTACATTTCTGCCCCCAGCGCACCCTAGCTTTCTCCTGCAGGGGGCTGGACTAGAGGACCTTCAAGGTCCCTTCCAGTTCTATTCTATTCTATTCTATTCTATTCTATTCTATTCTATTCTATTCTTCATTCCAATTTCTATTCTATTCTATTCTATTCTATTCTATTCTATTCTATTCTATTCTATTCTATTCTATTCTATTCTATTCTTCATTCCAATATCTATTCTATTCTATTCTATTCTATTCTATTCTATTCTATTCTATTCTATTCTATTCTATTCTATTCTATTCCATTCTATTCTATTCTATTCTATTCTATTCTTCATTCCAATATCTATTCTATTCTATTCTAATCTATTCTATTCTATTCTATTCTATTCTATTCTATTCTATTCTATTCTATTCTATTCTATTCTATTCTTCATTCCAATATCTATTCTATTCTATTCTATTCTATTCTATTCTATTCTATTCTATTCTATTCTATTCTATTCTATTCTATTCTATTCTATTCTTCATTCCAATATCTATTCTATTCTATTCTATTCTATTCTATTCTATTCTATTCTATTCTATTCTATTCTATTCTATTCTATTCTATTCTATTCTTCATTCCAATATCTATTCTATTCTATTCTATTCTATTCTATTCTATTCTATTCTATTCTATTCTATTCTATTCTATTCTATTCTATTCTATTCTATTCTTCATTCCAATATCTATTCTATTCTATTCTATTCTATTCTATTCTATTCTATTCTATTCTATTCTATTCTATTCTATTCTATTCTATTCTTCATTCCAATATCTATTCTATTCTATTCTATTCTATTCTATTCTATTCTATTCTATTCTATTCTATTCTATTCTATTCTATTCTATTCTATTCTATTCTTCATTCCAATATCTATTCTATTCTATTCTATTCTATTCTATTCTATTCTATTCTATTCTATTCTATTCTATTCTATTCTATTCTATTCTATTCTATTCTTCATTCCAATATCTATTCTATTCTATTCTATTCTATTCTATTCTATTCTATTCTATTCTATTCTATTCTATTCTATTCTATTCCATTCCATCCTATCCATCCCATCCCATCCCATTGACCTCTTAGCTCACTTGCACCACTCACCGTGGCCATTCGAGTGTGCGGCTTCTTCATTGCAGACGTGACCCACCTGCCTGCGAGAAGAAGGAGGAACATTCCCACAGCTGGTCCGCTCTTCCGCTCTTCCATTTTTAACTGCCTCCTTAGGAAGCTGCCCGTTCCCATTCGGGAGGGCACAGCACGTTTGCTAATTGAAGCGGCCCCCGATGTGGTTCCCCCCCACCTTCCCCTGCTCAAGAAAACAGAAGGTATTGCGATGTTGCCCACATGGATCCATCAGAGAGACAGATGGCTTCAGGAGACCCAGAGTGCATGAATGCAATTTTAATTAAACTTACTTTCTTGGCTATGTGGGCCTGGGGGAATCCGAACACGGCGAAGCAAAACAGCGTTTCCAAAAATTAGCTTGGATATTTTCACTCTCTTTTTCTCTCTTCTACCGAGAGGTCTTGAAGTGAAAACTTCACCCAGCAAGTGGATGGGCCCAACCTTACATTTATTGAAATAGCAATAGCAATAGCACTTAGACTTATATACCCCTTCAATGCGCTTTACAACCCTCTTGTAAGTGGTTTGCAGAGTCAGCCTTTTGCCCCCAACAATTTTGGGTCCTCATTTTATCCGCCTCGGAAGGATGGAAGGCTGAGTCAACCTTGAGCCGATGAGATTTGAACCGCTGAACTGCTGATCACAGTCAGCTAAAGTGGCCTGCAGTACTGCACTCTAACCACTGCACCACCAGAGGTCAGTGAAATAACAAAGAAGGGGAAAAGTTTGGAATGGGGGATTTGGTGAGTGGAAAGGAAGAATATTTATTTATTTATTTATTTATTTATTTATTTATTTATTTATTTATTTATTTATTTATTTATTTATTTATTTATTTATTCATTCATTCATTCATTCATTCATTCATTCATTCATTTACAAGGCTGCCTTTAGGCTTGGCAGTCAAAACTATATCCTAAGAGGGTAGTTACAGAGCTAGAAAGGAGAATTAAAGGTAAAGGCTCCCTGCTATAATTCTCAGCAAAGGATTTGAATATTAGTTGTGCAAGTGACACTTGCAAATGGGAATCCTGGGTCACCTCTAATGAGAATCCAGACCCAAGCAGCTGAACTGAAAACCTCTGGAACTCTCAAAGACTGGAATGGAATGGAATAATAATAGAATAGAATAGAATAGAATAGATTAGAATGGGATGGGATGGGATGGGATGGGATGGGATAATAATAGAATAGAATAGAATAGAATAGAATAGAATAGAATAGAATAGAATAGAATAGAATAGAATAGAATAGAGGAAATAATAGAATAGAATAAGAAGAGAAGAGAAAATGGAACAGAACAGAACAGAATAGGATTCAGAATAGAATAGAATAGAACAGAACAGAACAGAATAGGATTCAGAATAGAATAGAACAGAACAGAACAGAACAGAACAGAACAGAACAGAATAGAATAGAATAGAATAGAATAACTTTACTGTCACTTTGAACGTACACTAATCGGCATACATTAAAATGAAATTTTGTTGCACACAGCTCTCAAAGGATCACCACCTCCAATATACTTTACATAAACATGACTGAATAAATAAATAAATAAATAAATAAATAAATAAATACAAAATTATGCATATTCCCACATATATTACATGACACAGAGGCCTGTCAATTCAGTGGGTATGTAGTAAACTGCTAAATAATGCACTCACTATTTACAAGGTTGGATTCCTGGCCCTGGAGAAGCTTCAAGACATCTGGTTTTGCAATGTACATGGAAGCGATCCACCAAACTTCACTATCCTCACTAAATGAATGTTGAGGTTGGAAAGGGCCCACTCGCATCTCCAGATGTTGCTTAATTAACTGTGAAGGGGGGGGGATGCCAAACAATGTCAATCTCAGAGTGGCACTCACTCAGACCTTTACTTCTTCGTCCGAAGCACAGCTGATGAGTTCCTCGGCTGTGTTTCGGGCTCATTCCTGCTTCTGAGCATGCGCGGAAGCCAAATCGCACGAGGGGATGCGTGCGCACGCGTGAGCGGAGCGAGTGCGCGCACGCAAAAGATCGCGATGCGAATTGGTGGCGAAGGTAAGTGGAACGCACCCCTGCCCTGGACTACAAATATTCTCTTCTATTGGCCTACGCATGCGTTGGTTTCAAGCATTTCTGAATCACAGGATCCTGATCACCAAACCCCACCAAGCAATAAGACCGATGCTGCCCTGACGTGGTTACAGTTGGTCTCACAGTTGAAAGAATATCACACATTTCTCCAGCCATGCAAGGGGTGGATAGTGGCAGAAAATTTAATTGCCATTGCCTTGTCTCTCTCTGCCCCATCCCATTCTGGTGATTCCACCATTCATCTAAGAGGAGGAAGTGCACGCTGGGTTCCTTCCTTCCTTCCTTCCTTCCTTCCTTCCTTCCTTCCTTCCTTCCTTCCTTCCTTCCTTCCTTCCTTCCTTCCTTCCTTCCTTCCTTTCTTTCTTTCTTTCTTTCTTTCTTTCCTGCTGTAGCTTCTTCTTCTTCTCTCTCATCCCGAAGGATGCCTTCAAGTTGGCATCTCAAGCTGTTGGCCCCTCTTGATCCTGATCCACAACCTGGAGAAGTCAGGTAATTGGAGATTTCATGCTGCCCAGTCTACTCCACTCAACATGAATGTAGGATAGCTTTGAAGTCAAGTATTCTGGATTACCACATTAGGCCTATGAACTGCAATGTTAGTCTTTGCTCCAAGAAGGAACATAGAATATAGAAATCATAGGGACGGAAGGGACCTCGGAGGTCTTCTAGTCCAATCCCATGCCCCAGCAAGAGATCTTATACCATCCTGGTCAAATGGTTTTCCAGAATGGCACGATTTTGGAGGTGAAACTCATGGGTACAAACCCAGCCACAATGGATTAATATATGGTTCACTTCATTGGGTGATGCCCGATAATGAGCTAATTCCATCGCCAGGTGGACCTCCTGATATGATTGTGACCCGGATGTTTTCCAGGATCGATGAAAGCGTTCATCCTACTTGAAAGCCTCCAGCTCTTGGCCTGTTTCTTTTCTCCGAATTTTCTGAGGACCCCCCCCCCCCTGGAGGATGAGAGCTGGGTGAGTCAATTAACCCCCAAATCAGAAGGAGCACATTTTTCAGACTAATAGATTTTATTAAAAGGCAGCGGCTTTCGTGAGCGACATGAAAGTTAGTTTGAGAAGTTGCTACTAGAGCTCTTGTGATCCGGAGGTCCGCTTGCTTCAGAAGATGCTTATCGGTGTTCATTAGCCAGTTTAATGTTTTGCTAGGCTGATAAAAGCAAGTTAATTATCCAAGAGAGTGAAAAAAATAAAATTAAAAGAAGAAGGCGCAAGTTTTGCTCTTTCCTCCTTCCTCCTCCTTCAACATAAAGAACCTTGATTTGTTTTCCCATGGCTATATATTAATCTTTTGTTAGTTTGCTTTATCAGGAGCTGAATAAATTGGAAAAGCTGAAATGATTCATGCTCTCTGGATTGCCTATCGATCCGGGACCTTTTCCCCTGTCAGGTCTCCATCCATCATGCCGATCAATACCCACGTGGGAATTGTCCTGTGGAGTTGGCATGAAAGAGGCTCGGATCCCTTTGTCTTTGGCATGTTCTTCACAGGGATCACATGCCAAGATGGCCGCCTCCTCCAGCCCAGGAGAGAAGTGCTGATAAAAATTCAAAAGCCGTTTTGGGGTGAAGGTGGATGGGATCTTTTCTCTCGGCGTCTCTAAAAGCTAATTTGAACCAGAGTTCAAAAGAGGAGTGGAAACTGCCAGCCATTATAATGAAATGTTAATAGTGCTAGGTGGAGAGCTCTCCAGTTTTAATTGGGGGGCCAGAAACAAGACATGGAGTCACCTATGTGTGAGTTGAGCAGCTATATAAATTTGATAGACGATGATAGATAGAAAGATAGATAGATAGATAGATAGATAGATAGATAGATAGATAGATAGATAGATAGATAGATGGAGATGGAGATGGATAGATGATAGATAGATAGATAGATAGATAGATAGATAGATAGATAGATAGATAGATAGATAGATAAATGGAGATGGAGATGGAGATGGATAGATGATAGAGAGATAGAGAGATGGAGAGATGGAGAGATGGAGATGGAGATGGAGAGATAGATAGATAGATAGATAGATAGATAGATAGATAGATAGATAGATAGATAGATAGATAGATAGATAAATAGATAGATAGATGATAGATGATAGATGGAGATGGAGATAGATAGATGATAGATAGATAGATAGATAGATAGATAGATAGATAGATAGATAGATAGATAGATAGATAGATAGATAGATAGATAGATAGATAGATAGATAGATTGGAGATGGAGATGGATAGATAGATGATAGATAGATAGATAGATAGATAGATAGATAGATAGATAGATAGATAGATAGATAGATAGATTTATCTATCTATCTGATAGATAAATAGATAGATAGATAAATAGATAGATAGATGATAGATGGAGATGGAGATAGATAGATGATATAGATAGATAGATAGATAGATAGATAGATAGATAGATAGATAGATAGATAGATATGGAGGGAGGGAGGAGAGAGAGAGAGAGAGAGAGGGAGAGAGAGGAGAGAGAGAGGCAGGCAGGCAGGCAGGCAGGCAGGCAGGCATATAGACACCTTCTCCTCTGAAACTTGCTATAATCTGTAGACTCCTTGGTGTTCTCTGAGATGCTGGTTTGCTTTTAGACGTTTCATTACATGACTAGACAACACCATCAGTGCTAATGAGTGTGGTTACTCAAAAGTAAATCGCACGCTCACCAGCACTTACCTAGTTCTGCAGGCAACCACCAAAGCTCAGAAAGCATCGAGGATTCCACAGTTCAACCCTGAGCTGCATTTTTTTTTCTTCCTAGTGTTTTCCTACAAGGTCCATTTTGTTTTGAATCTGTTCCTTTGGTTGTAACAGGAACTGGCTGACACCCCCATTTGCAGTTCCTCTAGAAACTAGAAGAAAAGGGTGACCCCCCCCTCCCCCAATCACTCCCCAATCTCCCTCTTCTGATTCAGAAACTGTTTGTCCCTTTAAATCAGGGTCTCCAAACTTTTAAGACTTGTGGACTTCAACTCCCAGAATTCCCCAGCCATCATGCTTTAAATCACTGCTTGGGCTGCTGTGATGTCATAGAAGGTTTCACGCTAAATCTCAGCCCTTATTGGCAAAAAGGATTGCCAATTGTTATTAGCCAACCCTTAGAAGGAGAAAAACGAAACATTTTCTGGGCTGCAATGGGGTGGGATGCCAATGAGAACTGGTCTATTCCCCCTTTGGCTCAACTTCTCCATGCAAAAATATCAAAATGGAACAGCCACCATTAGGGAGGGTAGCAAATTTAAAAGGTGTTTTATCTTTGTATTATCTAGCAACGCCACTAGCTGTATCGGTTGAGAAAGGAAGGCTGAGTTTTTGTCTTCCTTGTCAGCCTGATAACATTCGTGCTGTGTTTCGGTTGTACTAACATGTTCAGCCTGCCAGCTCTGGGGCGATTGGTGGCACAGCTGACAGACAGCAGTTTCTCTCTGTGTTAAACATAATAGCACTGCCTTTTGTCTGTCCTCTGACCTAGGCTTCCTGATAAATCATAAAACACAAACGGAGTCCCAAAAAACCTCTTTTATTTCACGGCTGTGAATTATGTTCATTCCCAGCCGTAATAAGTCCCAAACAATGTTAATTTGTCCGACAGAAGTCTGCCACAGTCTTTTGGAAGAAGGCTGATAAGCACCAACCTTTATCTCTCTTGACATGCTGCCAAAGACCTAATTGGCAAGAGCTTTGCAAGGCCAAACAGAACACGGAGTTAGAACAGAGCTGCTGAGTTACACCGACCAGAATTGAACCAAGTTGCTTCCTGCAAGGAGCACATCTGGTTGCCCCTCTTTTATGTCCAATGGGAGGGGCCAATCATCTCCAAGCAGTAGCCCTTTTCTTCCGTAACTGTTTCGTGCCTTCTGGCAGCTCTGCGCATGCGCGCTTGGGAATAGGCTCCCCCTGTTCCTCTGCCTCACTCATGTCAGCCTGAACACCATGGATCCGTCCTCTACTTGCTTCCCCATGGCTTGCTTCTCTTCCTCCATCTTCCCTGAGTTTTTGCACCTGCCATTGCTGGGTCGGCGCTGGGGCTCAGAACCCCAAACAGCGCCCCAAGAATTCGGGGTAGCTGATGAATTTTAAGGGAGATTCAGGTTAGTGTCAGGGGTTCCAAATAGCATCCAAAACTAATTCAGATCCGAGGCAAAGTATTCCTCAAAGTTCCAATTTATTAGCAGAGCCATGTGGCACATCTGGGAGAAACTCGAATCTGAAGTCCCCGGGGGTCTCTCCACCCAGTTGAAAGTTCAAGCCTTGTCCCCACACCCCCAAGTCTATCACGTTGACCAATCTTCAACTGCCAACTTGGTAGCATCCACCCATCTCCTTCTGTGCAGGTGCAGGAGTGCGAAGACAAAGGACGACCTTGACTATCTAGAAAGAATTTGTTATGGCTACCTACAGACAGCCCTCATGGCAATTCCCCCTCCCAGATTCCCACAGTAAAGAATGCACATTGAAAGACTATAAAGTGTGGCAGGCAAAGACCCCAACTAAAATGGCTTCGGCCTGACACTTATTGTAGCAGAGTAAATCATTCCCCACCCCCCAAACAGTTGTGTTAAACCAGCTTCATGACCCGTGCCAAAGTGTTCAAACACAAGGCAGGAGCATTGTGTTAATTGCAATTCTCTTGTTATGCAAAGTCATAAGCGGGCTAATGTGCCATGTTATTACCAGGAATCACAGACGCCAACAATTCAAACAGAAAGCCGAGTGTGCGGGAATGAGCGAGCACCGCCACTCTCGGGAGGCGACTTGCGTGTTGTGGGTTGCTGACTCAACAGCCAAGGGATGGACGAGGAGCTACGGCGAGGCTCATTTGCCAACAAGGGAAGAAGGCCAGTTGTGCTCCGTTTTTATGGTGCTGCTTGAATTAGACTAGGATGGCAAAAAGCAGAATTTCCCATTATAGAAAGCTGTCCTGTAAAATTGTGCTTTTGTAGCCCAGTATCCGCCGGCTGGACTAGGCTTTCACCACGAGAGAAGAAAGAACTGGGAGAACTTCAATGGAAAAGATAATGCTATTCCCAGTCTCAGTAAGATGGAACATTTTGATCCTATCCTGCATTCTCCCAGGTTAGCAGCACCCCTGCCAGTCTTGAAATCTGTCCAGTTGGGTCCTTTGGTGTTGATGGATTGTTTTGCAAGCAGGTTTTATGGTGTAGGAAGTTAGCACCCACCCCCTCCTAGAAAAAATGAAATATCCTAGGAAATATTGAAAAAGGAAAGATATGTTTCCCTGAATGAGGAAAGGAGAAACATGTTTTAAATACAAAGCAGCTTCCTGCAGCTCCCTGCCCCCACCCTTTGCCAATGGGCCATTAAGGACTGGGCCCAGCTCACACATTCCTCCCACCTAGCCTGGAGCAGTCTTCTACATAACAAAGAACCATAATAGGATTTGCCAAGGCCCTTTCATTCAGCCAAGCCTGGGACAGACAAAAGCCTATAGAGTTGCCACTGCATGGCCTCCTGGGAGCCTGATCACCAATCAGTGCATTATATACACAGGAACAGGAAACTAAGAGGTGGGCCCAACAGAGATTATAAAACCAAGGGACTCAGCATCTCCTTTTCCTTTTTCTCTTCACCCACACCTGGAAGCATGTAATCTATCTTTTCTGTACAGGGGCTCCTGCCATGTGTTCCTGTCCACCATTAAACCTTCTTTCCAAGCAACTCCCATGAATCCAGTGTCTTTTTCCCCACTTGGAACTGAACCCAGAAGGATATTCCTTACAACAATGGGATGAGCAAACGAAACCACTGCCATCCCAGATTTCTTGTTGAGAATCATTGAGCTCTAGCCCAGCTTACGTTATGCAAACCTAGCAAAATACCACCATTATTTAGTTAAATTTTGTTAAATGGTAAAGGCATCAGGTTAGAAACTGGGAGACAGTGAGTTCTTGTTCTATTTTAGGCATGAAAACTGGTTGAGTGAGTTTGGGCCAATCTGGAAGATGGTTAAGTTCTTGTCCCTCCTTAGTCATGAAAGCCAATTGGGCAACTTTGGCCAATCACCAGGAGATGGTGAATTTTAGTCCGCCTTAGACATGAAAGCCAGCTGGGTGACTTTGGGCTATCACCCAGAGGCTGTGAGTTCTAGTCCCTCCTTGGGCATGAAGACAGTTGGGTGACCTTGTGCCAGTCACTTTCTCTCAGTCCAAGGAAGGAAGCAATAGGCAAACCGCTTTGAAAAACCTTGCCCAGAAAATTTCAGGCAGTCTCCTAGAATTATGACATGGTTGAACAGAAGGGGGGGAAAGTGTTGTTTAGTGAGAATGGATAGATCAGTGTTCCCAACCTTGGCAACTTGAAGATATCTGGACTTTCAACTCCAGAATTCCCCAGCCAGCATCGCTTCTTCAAGTATCTTCAAGTTGCCAAGGTTGGGAGACACTGGGATAGATGAAGAGGCTGAAGCAGGCAGCTCAAAAGGAATATCTGAAGGGGTTAAAAAAATTCAAGATGGTGACCCCATCCCTGACCTAAGCAGATCCATCAGAGCTGTTCCAAGCTTAAGCTATACCTACCAGCAATAATCACTAAGACTCCAGGCTGGATTCTTCTCTGATTCTGCTAGGAGATGCTGTCCATTGTACTATTGATATGCAAAAATGGACAATCTCACATTCTCTCCCTAAATGGACAAATTGGTACTTGAGTGTGTTTTTCCTAGCTGTGTCTCCCCCCCCCTTTTGTATTTGTCTAATAGATTATGACCTTTACATTGTAAATTCCCTTAAGTGCACTGCCAGAATGGTAGCAGATAAATTGCAGTGGATAAATGTACTAGATAAACAAAAGAACAACCAGAGAAATCAGCTCTGGTTGAAAATGTCATATCTTACAATCCTCCTAGGATCCAGAATGCAGAATGCAGTAAAGTGTGTGTGTGTGTGTGTGTGTGTGTGTGTGTGTGTGTGTGTGTGTGTGTGTGGTGTGTGAGAGAGAGAGAGAGAGAGAGAGAGAGAGAGAGAGAGAGAGAGAGGGAGGGAGGGAGGGAGGGAGGGAGGGAGGGAGGGAGAGAGGGAGAGAGAGAGGGGGAGGAGGGGGGGAAATATAATGAATTTTGATCCCATCACTTTAAAAGAAACAAAGCTAAAAATATCCTCAAATAATCTTCCTTGCTAGCAAAAATCTAAGAGTGGGGAAATTAGAAGATGCCAGCCACCAGTTACTGGCAATATATCCAGACAACAGAAAAAACCGACCACAGCCATTCAGCCTGAAAACTCATTATGCTTGAATCTTTCCATTCCATTGACAGAAAACCAGGGCAGTGGCCCTAAAAATCTAAAACTGTACTGATACATCCTAGGTTTTTCGGCAAGGAATCCAGCATTATATTAAATCCAACTGTGGGGAAGTTTAGGGTAAGCCCAATCATATGAGTCAGTACCTCTTTAGAGTGTATGACTGGTCAGACACAAAGAATCAGGACCAGAAGAACAGAGTTAGAAGGGATCTTGGAGGTCTTGTAGTCCAACCTCCTGCTGAAGTCATTTCATACCATTTCAGACAAATGGTTGTCCAATCTCTTTTTGAAAACCTCCATTGATGGAGCACCCACAACTTCTGGAGCAAGTTGTTCCACTTGTTAATTGTTCTTACTGTCAGGAAATTTCTCCTTAGTTCTAGGTTGCTTCCTCTCCTTGATTCCACCATTGTTGTTGTCCTGCCTTTGGGTGCTTTGGAGAATAGATTGGCCGCCCTCTTCTTTGTGGCAGCCCCCCTTATGTGGCAGACCGTTTGTAGGTTGCAGCACAGAAGATTTATTCAAGCTTATGCACACAAATCTGGTTAACTAAAGTGCAACGCTAAATTGGCACCAGATCAAGGTCAGCAGAATTCAGGAAGGGTTGGACTTGGAACATTTGTGACCACATTGTAACTCTAAGCTGATGACTCCTTTGACTCCGTCCCCAGCTCTGCTTGCTCTTTTCCTACAATTACTTCCCCAATATTAAAAGGTTTATTTGTTCCTTGATTCAGTTTCTATACCTGCCCATCTCAAGGGAAATGAGGATGAATCCCAACCCCGAAGTGTCCAAGAAAATGGAAAAGGATGAATTACTTTCATCTTAAGTCAATAGGGAACATATTTTGGATCATGAAAATACAACACAATTGTTTAGGTTAAACAGGATGTCAAAGATGATTAGGGGACTGGAGGCTAAAACATATGAAGAACTGTTGCAGGAACTGGGTATGTCTAATTTAATGAAAAGAAGGACCAGGGGAGACATGATAGCAGTGTTCCAATATCTCAGGGGTTGCCACAAGAAGAGGGAGTCAAACTATTCTCCAAAGTACCTGAGGGTAGAACAAGAAGCAATGGGTGGAAACTAAACAAGGAGAGAAGGCAACTTAGAACTAAGGAGAAATTTCCTGACAGTCAGAACAATTAATCATTGGAACAACCTTGCCTCCAGAAATTGTAAATGCTCCAACACTGGAAGTTTTTAAGAAGAGATTGGATAACCATTTGTCTGAAGTGGTGTAGGGTTTCTGCCTAAGCAGGGGGTTGGACTAGAAGACCTCCAAGGTCCCCTCCCAACTCTGTTATTCTATTCTATTCTATTCTATTCTATTCTATTCTATTCTATTCTATTCTATTCTATTCTATTCTATTCTATTCTATTCTATCTATTCTATTCTATTTGATTCTATTCTATTCTATTCTATTTGATTCGATTCGATTCTTCATTCCAGTATCTATTCTATTCTATTCTATTCTATTCTGTTCTGTTCTGTTCTGTTCTGTTCTGTTCTGTTCTGTTCTGTTCTGTTCTGTTCTATTCTATATTCCCAAATTCTTGCAACTTAACCATATCTCTCTCACCAATACCCTCATCCGTTTGTGGAAGTGAACTTTTAAATTTAAATTCTTTAAATTCTTCTAAACACTGTTTGGAGTTTGAACATGCTGAGAGAGAGAGAGGAGAGAGAGAGAGAGAGAGAGAGAGAGAGAGACAGAGAGAGAGAGAGACAGAGACAGAGACAGAGACAGAGACAGAGACAGAGACACAGACACAGACACAGACACAGAGAGACAGAGACAGAGAGACAGAGAGACAGAGACACACAGAGAGAGAGACAGAGAGAGAGAGAGAGAGAGAGAGAGAGAGAGAGAGAGAGACCGAGAGAGAGAGAGACACACACAGAGAGACAGAGACAGAGACAGAGACAGCGAGACAGACAGAGACAGACAGACACACACACACACACACACACACACACAAGAGAGAGAGAGAGGAGAGAGAGAGAGAGAGAGAGAGAGAGAGAGAGAGAGAGAGAGAGAGAGAGAGAGAGAGAGAGAGAGGTTGAAGGAAGGACAAAGAATATAGTTTAAAAAAGCAAGCAAACATTACAAAAAAAATCAGCCAGCTATGGAAAATGATGAGCAACCAAGCACTGTCAACATCAGGGAGATGGTAGGAAGGAGTGTAGGAAGCTGAATCAATATTGGCATGCTCTGTTAGCAATCTAATATTTGTCCTTCTGGTTCATTTATAAACAGAGAAAGAGAGATGATGATTCCTGGGAGAAGATTTGCTTTCAAGATGGGGAATTAAGGAGCCCCTTTTTCAATGCACTAAAAGGAACCACGGCGCAAGGTTATTCTATCAACGCTACGGCAAATGGATCTTGATGACTGTTTCCTTTCCTAGGAACTTCTCCCAGATGTCCATTAAAAGCTAGCCAAGTCAGTGGTCCTTCACAGTTGGGCCCCAAAGACTTTGCAGGAGATGGCTTTCTTTTTCTGTACAAATGCAGAAGAGTCCAGCCACGTCGCCTTCTTTTTAATAGCAATAGCTATAGCACCTAGATTTATAAACTGCTTCCTAGTGCTTCACCGCCCTCTCTAAGCGGTTTACAGAGTCAAGCACATTGCCCCCCAAAATCTGGGTCCTCATTTTACCCACCTCGGAAGGATGGAAGGCTGAGTCAACCTTGAGCCTGGTGAGACTCGAACTGCCAAATTGCTGGCAGCCGGCAGGCAGCAGAATTAGCTGCAGTACTGCCTTCTAACCACTGTGCCTCCATGGCCCTTTCTTCCTTCCTTCCTTCTTCCTTCCTTCCTTCCTTCCTTCCTTCCTTCCTTCCTTCCTTCCTTCCTTCCTTCCTCCCTCCCTCCCTCCCTTCCTTCCTTCCTTCCTTCCTTCTTTCCTTCCTTCCCTCCCTCCCGCCCTCCCTCCCTCCCTCCCTTGCCACTTAGCGCTAGGCCTTAGACTTATAAACCGCTTTACAGTGCTTCATAGCCCTCTCTAAGCGGTTTACAGAGTCAGCCTCTTGCCCCCAACAATCTGGGTCCTCATTTTACCGACCTCAGAAGGATGGAAGGCTGAGTCAACTTTAACCCGGTCAGATCAAACTGCCAAATTACAGGCAGCCGGCAGTCAGCAGAAGTAGCCTGCAGTACTGCACTCTAACCACTGCGTCACTGCGGCTCAGTTTTAACCTTTCAATTCAATTCAACCAGAACAGAGCTGGAAGGGACTTTGGAGATCTTCTCTGCTCAAGCAGGAGACCCTATACCATTTCAGACAAGTGGCTGTCAAGTCTCTTCTTAAAAACCTCCAGTGATGGAACAGCCACAACCTGTGAAGGCAAGTTGCTCCACTGGTTAATTGTCCTCACTGTTAGGAAGCTTCTCCCGAATTCCAAGTTGCTTCTCTCCTTGATTAGTTCCCGAACTTTCTTCTTGGGATCTAACCTCCCAGCCTCTCACCACCTTGGTTGTTCTTCTCTGCCCTCTTTCCAGTTCCTCATTGTTCTCCTTGTATGGTGGCAACAAAACAACAACAACAACAGGATTTCAGGTGGGATCTGAAGGGTGGTAATAGCGGAGACTGGATTGATTAAAGTGAATGAGACTCTTAAAGCATTGATTGGACTACTGTAATGTGCTCTACATGGGGCTACCCTTGAAGAGTATTCGGAGACTACAGTTGGTGCAAAATGCGGCTGCGCGTAACACCCACGTAACACCCATACTCTGCCAGCTGCACTGGTTGCCCATTGGTCTCCGGGTACAATTCAAGGTGTTGATTATCATCTTTAAAGCCCTGCATGGCTTAGGACCAGGCTACCTCCGGGACCACATTCTGCTCATTCTTCCCTTCCACCGGTCAGGTCCCACAGAGTGGGTCTCCTCCAGGTCCCGTCAGCCAAACAATGCCGACTGGCGGGGCCTAGGGGGAGGGCCTTCTCTGTAGGGGCCCCTGCTCTCTGGAACCAACTCCCCCCAGAGATCCGAATCATCCCCACCTTGCTGGCCTTCCGAAAAGCCATTAAGACGTGGCTCTTCCTACAGGCGGGGTTCTGAGACAATTCACTTCTCAGGTCGCCCCCATGTATGCATGGTTGTTGTATGTTTTTTAATAAATTCTTTTTTAAATTGTTATTAAATCTTTTATATTGTTTAGTGGTTCTTGACATGTTGTATGTCGCCCTGAGTCCCCAGGGAGTAGGGCGGCATATAAGAACTCTAAAATAATAAACAAATAAATAAATAAATAAATAAATAAATAAATAAATAAATAAATAAATAAATAAATAAATAAATAAATAAATAAATAAATAAATAAATAAATAAATAAATAAATAAATAAATAAAGCAGCCTAGCCCTAATTCTCTACGATTTAGCAAACTGAGGGATTGCTCAAAGTGTACGTTAGTTTTGCAATCATATCCGATTCATGGTGCAATCACTGATTAACAAGACCTTGCTAATCCAGGTCAGAAGGTGAAGCATCAGCAGAAGACGGACGTGCAGCTGCTAGAGAAGCAAAGAGGGGTAAATGGAATTTTAAAAAGGTAAGTATTGACAGCTTATATTTCCTCCCTCCCCACCCGCCCCTTTGGTGTATGTGTGTATATTTGTTTGTACCTGAGAATTATTGGCTGCAATTTCTAGCAGAAACAATGGCTTCAAGCAAGAGAAGGGGGTTAAGATAGAGCAACCTTCTTCTTCTTCCCCTGAAGAGCTCAAATATTGCTTTTCTTAGTGACGCGAGTGGATCTTTACTCCATCAATCTTCCCTTTTCTATTCAAGAGAGAAAAGTTTTCCTCCAAGGTACAGGAAAAGAACCTGGGTTGGTCAAGGGGTCTCTTCTGTTGTCAACGACTAAAACAGGGGATGTCCCATCTGGACAACCTTTAAGACTTGTGGACTTCAGCTCCCATAATTCTCTCTCCCTTGCCCATAAGCCACAGCAAGTCTCGCCTCTGAGGTTATTCTGCCCTCACTTTCCTCCCCCAAATATTCACCCTTGGATACAGATGGCAGGAACTTTGCTTTTTCTGACCTAGTCTTCCTTAGAAAGTATGAAGCAGAGTCTTAGTCCTAGCAAAACCTCTCTTATTTACACGACTGTGAATTCCTTTCATTCACAGTACGCAAGGCTTGGCAAACAGTCTTTCAGAGGAATATTTACCAACACAAACCTTATCTCACTTGGAACACTGCCAGATAACTAGTTTCCAAACACAGAGCAAGGCAAAACTTGGCACAGAGTCTATTAGAGTCACAAACAGAACTTTCCACTCTTGAAATGACCGACCGAACTAATTGTTTCCTGCAAAAGCCCACGCCCCATTCGCTCCTCTTTTGTTTCCTATGGGAGGGGCTAATCATCTCCAAGGTGTGGCTTTACTCCCAAGTCGACTCTGCTTTCTTAGTTGCTCTTGACTTCTGGCAGCTCTGCTCATGCGCACACTGGGAACAGGCTCCAGCTGTTCCTCTGCCTCACTGCTGTCTAGCTCCCTCTTTGCCTCCAACGCAGAGCCCTCGTCCGAACTTTCCCCAGCCCCCAGGACTGGCCCATGTTCCTCCCCAACCTCCTCACTGTCTGACTCTGCTGCCAGCTCCGCTGGCGGGCCACAACATTTGGATTCTGCCATTCAGGAGTAATGGCACCATCATTTTCTACATTTCCATAATTAGGGGGAATTGAAGCAAACTACCTTGGCTGAATTCAATTTCTTTTGCTTTGATCATCCAGTCAGGAGGCAGGGGATATTTCCTGATGTGCTGTGTTTGTAAGAAATGCTCTCGGTTGCATCTAGGCTTCTCAGAGCTCATTTTCTCCTCCCTGTGCCGCTCTTGACAAAATGGGGGAAATTGTCTGATTTGAACCCGCGGCAGAAATTCATTGGTGAAGAGTTTTTACCTAAGACCCCGCTAGGAAGGAGACGCCCATAATGCACCACCCTTGGAGTTCCCTTGGATCGAATAGTTCTGTGAACATTCTTCAATCACCACCTTATCATCTGGCAGATGCGACAAGCTGTTTGCTGGCGCGCTGAGCATACGTGTTTCAGAATTTCGCACTATGTTTTTGGGTGACTGAAAAAATAGAGGTGCACCAAAATGTTGCATTTAATGTTGTCAGAGGAGCATGTTCCTGGCAAACGGGATGAGCTAGGAAGAACATATATATATGTGTAACATTTTTTTGCTGATAAATGATAAATGAAAATGAAGGGAGACTATTATAGATCTATTTCGAGCTATTTAGTTCTCATCAGATAGCCATACCCTTACTGGGATTTGAACCTGGGCCGCCTGCCTGTAAGGCAGAAGCTTAACCTCTAGCCACAGGCTCTCTTCCCTTATCAGCTCTTCACCAGGAAAGTATTATAAAAGGAAGCTGTGATGTTTCCTCCCACATTTGGGCACACCAGGATGAATCAACAGAAAAAAAACACACACACATATATATATATGTTCAAATCCCAGTAAGGGTATGGTTATCTGATGAGAGCTAAATAGCTCAAAATAGAGCTATAATAGTCTCCCTTCATTTTCATTTATCAGCTATATCTATCTATGTATCTATGTATGTATGTATGTATGTATGTATGTATGTATGTATGTATCTCTCTCTCTCTCTCTCTCTCTCTCTCTCTCTCTCTCTCTCTCTCTCTATCTCTATCTCTATCTCTATCTCTCTCTCTATCTCTCTCTCTCTCTATCTATCTATCTATCTATCTATCTACCCCCCCCCTCTCTCTCTCTCTCTCCCTCCCTCCCTCCCTCCCTCCCTCCCTCCCTCCCTCCCTCCCTCCCTCCCTCCCTCCCTCCCTCCCTCCCTCCCTCCCTCCCTCTCTCCTCTCTCTCTCTCTCTCTCTCTCTCTCTCTCTCTCTCTCTCTCTCTCTCTCTCTCTCTCTCTCTCTCTCTCTCTATATATATATATATATATATATATATATATATATATATATATATATATATATATATATAAGGCATATGGTAGGAGAAATATGCATGAACGTGGATCTGAATTTGCAAGCAGAAAAGTCCAAATTTGTAAAATGAGAAGAAGCCAGATTCCAATTTGACTTTAATAAAACGAGGAACTGAACAAAGTAGAAATGGACTGATTTGTCCTGCCATTCTTATTCAAGCATCCACCTGAGGCATTTTTGTTGACAAGCAACTACTATGTGTATGAGAGACAGTTTGGTCTAGTGGTTAAGGCACCAATCTAGAAATGGGGAGATAGGGAGTTCTAGTCCTGCTTTAGGCATGAAAGCTGGCTGGGTGAATTTGGGCCAATCCACGGGAGACGGTGAGTTCTAGTCAGGGGTGAAATGCTCCCGGTTCGGGCGGGCCAGTCGGTCGCCGTAGAGCCGATAGAGCTGATAGCGATTGCAGCGTGAGGCTTCCCCCCACCCACTTCCCCCACCCGCCTGGACACTGCCATTTGGGTTCTTTTACCCTCTGCTCATGTGCAAAGCATTCTGCGCATGCACAGAGGGTAAAAGAATCCAAATGGTGGCGTCCAGGCGGGTGGGGGAAGCGGGTGGGGGAAGCCTCGCGCTGCAATCGCTATTGGCTCTGTCGGCTCTACGACGACCGACTGGCCCGCCCGAACCGGGAGCATTTCACCCCTGGTTCTAGTCCCACCTTAAAGAGGAAAACAGGATGGGTGACTGTGGGCCAATCACTGGGAGATGGTGAGTTCTAGTTCATTTTTGGCCATGAAAGCCAGATGGGTGATTCTGGGCCAGTCACTTTCTCACAGCCCAGCCCACCTCACAGAGTTATTGTGGTGAGTAAAATAGGAGGAGGAAGGAGCATGATGTGTGTTTGACCCCGCAAGTTACTTATAAGAACCGAGGTGGCACAGTGGTTAAAAGCAGCACTGCAACCTTCTTCAGCTGACTGCTAGTTCAGCAGTTCAGCTGTTCAAATCTCACCAGGCTCAAGGTGACTCAGCCTTCCATCCTTCTGAGGTCGGTAAAATGAGGACCCAGATTGTTGGGGGCAATAGGCTGAACTCTGTAAACTGCTTAGAGAGGGCTGTAAAGCACTATGAAGCGGTATATAAGTCTAAGTGCTATTGCTATAAACAATAAACATTTTTAAATAAAATAAATAAATAAAAATAAACATATAATCAATCAACTCAATCAAATTATGCTTCCAGAATATGATGGTGAGATTTTCCAGAAGAGAAGAAAACGTTTGCTGGATGAAGCCAATAACATATCCGGTTTTCAAAAAGGTTCATCCCAAATTCAATTTCTGAAGAGTTTGTGTAGTTCTTGTTTATACCAAATGAGTTCCTTAAATCTTCACAGCCACAAGAGAGCCGTTTTCAGCTTTAAATACCCCCGTTTCAGAAGCCTAGCAATCATTTCTCTGAAAATGGCCATTTAGCGTTGATCTTCGGTGGCGTGAACCTTCCATATTCTGGGGGTTGCAAACCCACATCCAGCCACGGCTTGTTCACTGCCTACCCCTATTTTATAGCAACACAAAGAAAGATTCTGGCTTATTTATTCTATATGCTGTACATACAGCTGCTCTTCCCTGCTAAGCCTGCCAGTTTCTTTATACTTATCTTGTTCTAATGGCAACGCGTCTTCAATAAATGGGTTTGAATTAGTATTGCCTGGGGATTTTTATTTTTATTTTTTTGCACTGGAAAAAGTCAGCAGGAGCATCTCTGTTCAATGTGACAAAAACTTTTAAAAAATGGAGACAAAGAATCCGGGGCTGGCTTGTGCTCAAAAATAAGTTATACAAATTGAGACGTTCTGTGCCAAACGACTTCGGGAGTAAATGAACCTGGGTCTCAGTGCTGGATTTTGCCCTTGATAAAAATATGAAAAGAGAGATCTGGGCAAAGAAACAAAAGACAGAGGCAAGTTTGAATAGAAAAGTAACTTACAACTAAGGAGAAATTTCCTGACAGTTAGAACAACTATCCAGTGGAACAGCTTGCCTCCAGAAGTTGTGAATGCTCCAACACTGGAAGGTTTAAAGAAGATGTTGGATAACCATTTGTCTGAAGTGGTGTAGGGTTTCCTGCCTAAGCAGGGGGTTGGACTAGAAGACCTCCAAGGTCCCTTCCAACTCTGTTATTCTATTCTATTCTAGTTCCCCCGCCCTTGATAAATATAGCAAATCAGACTCTACTAAAGGAACTCAAAGAGACTTCTTTGCAATGCAACTTTGGATATCCTTGGGCCTTTCTTCCTAAACATTTGGCTTTTATCACACTCCTTCAATGCACCTTTAGAGAAAATTGACGCCTCTCTTTGTGAAAATGCTTCACAAACTTACTTCAGTTCTGGAATGCCAGCTTTTTAAAAGGTGTGTGGTACAAGGGAGAAGAAGCCCAAGACTTTTTAATAATAAAATAATTGATGGCGAAATTGATGGTGAAGGCAGGACAAGAAGTAATGGGCTGATAATGAAGCTCTTTAAAGAGAGATCCAAGCTAAAACTAAGGAAGAATTTCCTGATAGTAAGAAGAATCTACCAGATAATAATAATAATAATAATAATAATAATAATAATAATAATAATAATAATAATAATAATAATAATAATGATGATGATGATGATGATGATGATGATGATGATGATGATGATGATGAAGAAGAAGAAGAAGAAGAAGAAGAAGAAGAAAAAGAAGAAGAAGAAGAAGAAGAAGAAGAAGAAGAAGAAGAAGAAGAAGAAGAAGAAGAAGAAGAAGAAGAAGAAGAAGAAGAAGAACAACAACAACAACAACAACAACAACAACAACAACAACAACAACAACAACAACAGAGTTGGAAGGGACCTTGGAGGTCTTCTAGTCCAACCCCCTGCTTAGGCAGGAAACCCTACACCACTTCAGACAAATGGTTATCCAACCTCTTCTTAAAAACTTCCAGTGTTGGAGCATTCACAACTTCTGGAGGCAAGCTGTTCCACTGATTAATTGTTCTAACTGTCAGGAAATTTCTCCTTAGTTCAAAGTTGCTTCTCTCCTTGTTTAGTTTCCACCCATTGCTTCTTGTCCTACCCTCAGGTGCTTTGGAGAATAGTTTGACTCCCTCTTCTTTGTGGCAACCCCTGAGATATTGGAATACTGCTATCATGTCTCCCCTGGTCCTTCTTTTCATTAAACTAGACATACCCAGTTCCTGCAACCGTTCTTCATATGTTTTAGCCTCCAGTCCCCTAATCATCTTTGTTGCTCTTCTCTGCACTCTTTCTAGTGCAGAGAAAGAGTGCACAGTTGAATGACTTGTCACCAGAAGTTGAATGACTTGTAACCAGAAGTTGTGAGTGCTCCATCACTGGAAGTTTTTAAGAAGAGATTGGACAGCCATTTATCTAAAATGGTATGGGGTCTCATGAATGAGCAGGAGGCTTGATTAGAAGACCTCCAAGGTCCCTTTCAACTCTGTTATTCTGTTGTTCAGGAATAGAAATTTGTTCTCAGAGGCGAACTCAGAATTTCTTTCTGATTTTTGATAAAGCCAGCCCTGGATGGAGAACTAAGGAAAAATATCTCCGGGGTAGGGTACAAAAGGCAAGGTGGCAGATGTGATTATGCGATTGAGAGCTTTTTATGTGCATCTTATGTGCAGGGCCCAGAAAAGAAAAAGAAAAAAACAACAACAGAAGAAAGGAGCTTGATCAAGTAGTTGTAGTTGCCATCTCAACCTTGTTTTTTTGTTTTTTAAAGAGCTTTCTCCTCCCTGCCTGCAAGATGCCCTTGGACCAACGCTGGAAGGATGCTAAACTCAGGAGCTCACGTTGAACAATTTGGGATGAAAATGGACTGGTTTCCATTAGCAGATCCAAAGATCTCAGCCTGACTGTAGAAACCAACAGGATGCAATAAACTACTATGATTTTATTTTATTTTATGATTTTATTTTATTTTATTTTATTATTTTATTTTATTATTTTATTATTTTATTTTATTTATTTATTATTTTATTTATTTTATTTATTTTATTTTATTTTATTTTATTTTATTTTATTTTATTTTATTTTATTTTATTTTATTTTATTTTATTTTATTTTAATCCTGCCTTTATTATTTTTTATAGGCAGCCCCACATGGTAATCACATCCAACACATCTTCCACCTCCTATTTTCCCCATAACCACAATTCTGTGTGGTGGGTCAGGCTGAGACTGACAGGCCCAAAGTCAAACCCAGCAGGCTTTCATGCCTAAGGTGGGGGGCTAGAACTCACTGTCTCCTGGTGACTGGCTCAAAGTCACATAGCTGGCTTTCTTGTTTTAAGGAGGGACTTGAACTCACGGTCTTCTGCTTTCTAGCCGGATGCCTTAACCACTAGGCCAAACTGGCTCTCTCAAAGGCAGCAGTTTAAGCTGTGCCTCAAAATGGAAAACCTGAAAGAGCTCCAGGTTTTAATGTGCATCAGCAAGAGAAAAAAAATATGATTTGTTTGTTCCCAAATATTTACAAGCTGGGCAGTCAAACCTGTTACATTAATAGGCTATTAATGCGTCTGACTTCCTGAGCCACATACAAGAGGCTTCCGTTGGCTAGTAACGGCGTATTTCAAGATAATCACCGCAGTTTATTTGTGTGGGGTTTTTCTTTTTCTTTTCGGAGGTGCTAATTAAATAGTTGTGAACCATGCTCCCATCTTGCCTCACTGAAGCATAATTAAACATCGCCTTCTTTCCATAATATGCCAGGGAATGAATATATCCATAAAGGTTCAGGTCTGTTCCGATGCCGGAAGCAAAGCAATCCACCTCACCAAAGATTCAATATATCCTTGCGGTGTGAAAAGCAGAGCCATGCAAAATGGGTTCCAAACAAATATTACATTAATGAGAAAAACAGTTCTCTTTCTTTTGTCACTTCTTTTACTGAGGCTTATTTTGTGGCAGCTCTATCCCTAAAATATTATTTGGCATGTGGCGGCAGCCAAAAAAGCCAATGCAATCCTAAATTGCATTAACAGAGGGATACAATCAAGATCAAGGGAGGTACTAATACCACTCTATAAAGCTTTAGTAAGACCACACCTAGAATACTGGACCCAGTTTTGGTCACCACACTATAAAAAAGAAGTTCAGACCA
Source organism: Diadophis punctatus similis (assembly GCA_023053685.1). NCBI lineage: Eukaryota > Metazoa > Chordata > Lepidosauria > Squamata > Dipsadidae > Diadophis > Diadophis punctatus. The sequence continues at coordinate 2,195,367 of JALIGW010000024.1, read as the reverse complement.
GGGGTGGAATTCACTTACCTTCCCTACCAGTTCGCAAATGTGAGCATGCACGCCTCTGTTGTGGTCCGCCAGTGGCCTGCGGAGCTGGCAGCAGAGTCGGACATTGAGGAGGCTGGGGAGGACCATGGCCCAGGCCTGGAGTCTGGAGAAGGTCTGTGCCGGATCCAGAGATGGGGCCTGGGCCATCTGGGAGTTCTGTGCTGACTCCAGAGCCTCCATGAGCGAGGCAGAGGAACAGGGGGAGCCTGTTCCCAATGCGCGCATGGGCAGAGCTGCCAGAAGGCAAGAACAGTTACGGAAGAAAAGGGCTACTCAGGAGTAAGGCTTGGAGATGATTGGCGCCTCCCATAGGACATAAAAGAGGGGCAACCGGATGTGCTCCTTGCAGGAAGCAACTTGGTTCAATTCTAGTCGGTTCTCCTTTCTGACTCTGTGTTCTGTTTGGCCTTGCAAAGATACTTGCCAATTAGGTCTTCGGCAGCCTGTCAAGAGAGATAAAGGTTGGTGCTTATTAGCCTTCTTCCAAAAGACTTCTGTTTGACTAATTAATATTGTTTGGAACTTATTACAGCTGGGAATGAACAAAATTCACAGCCGTTAAAATAAAACCTGCAAGGTCCCTTCTGACTCTGTTAATCTGTTAACCAAAAGAGGGTTTTTTGGGACTCCGTTTGTGTTTTATTATTTATCAGGAAGCCTAGATCAGAACAGCCTCCGCGCATGCACAAGGCCTTCCACGCATGCGCAGAGCCTCGAAAATGTGGCTAAATGAGACATCATTACATATGGGCAGGTGGACGGGGCCACCCGCAGTCACCACTACCGGTTCGCCCGAACCGGATAGAACCGGCTGAATACCACCTCTGGTTGAGACTCTAGAAAGAGTGCAGAGAAGAGCAACAACGATGATTAGGGGACCGGAGGCTAAAACATAAAATGAACGGTTGCTGGAACTGGGCATGGCTAGTCTAGGGAAGAGAAGGACCAGGAGAGACATGAGAGCAGTCTTCCAATATCTGAGGGGCTGCCACAGAGAGGAGGGGGTCAAGCTATTTTCCAAAGCACCCAAAGGCCAGACAAGGAATAATGGATGGGAACTGATCAAGGAGAGATTCAACCTAGAAATAAGGAGAACTTTTCTGACAGTGAGAGAAATCAACCGATGGAACAGAAGTTGCCTTCAGAAGTTGTGGGAGCTTCATCACTGGAGGCTTTGAAGAAGAGATTGGGCAATGATTTATTTGAAACTGTATAGGATCTCGTGCTCGAACAGGGGGTTGGACTAGATGACCGACAAGGTCCCTTCCAACTCTGTTAATTTGAATCTGAATCTAAAAACAGCAGATATCAAAATGAGAAAAATGAATCTGAGCTGGCACTTCCCTGGCCTTTTTTTAATGTTTTTCAACCATGTTGGCAACTGACTCATATTTATGACGGTTGCGTTGTCCCCAGGGTCATGTGATTTCCCTTTTGCGACCTTCTCACAAGCAATGTCAATGATGAAGCCAGATTCACTTAACAACCGTGCAACTGATTTAACAACTGCAATGATTCACTTACCAACAGTGGGAAGGAAGTTTGTAAATAGAAGCAAAATCACTTAACAATCGTCTCGCTTAGCAACCGAAATATTGGCCTCAATTTTGGTTGTACGTCAAGGAAGAAATAACCTGTGTATTTTGATAGAATATTCATGAACTGGGAGAGCTCATGTTAACAAGGTCAGCCAATGAATAGGCATAGCAACTGAATCAGCCAATGGGAGTTAAACACTTCTGAGTCTGTGCAGAGAATCGAAACTGAATACTTAAGCTTAAGGCTGGGTGTGGCTCCACTCTGCACTCTGTACTCTTCCACTCTGAAATCTGCTGAAATGAAACTTAACTCTCCTGCTTGTGTTTACCTGTAACTGATTGAAGAAGAATTCTACTTGTGGTATTGTAAATATATATATTATTATGTTTATAAAGAAGTTATTGAATCCAGCTGAATCAGTCATCTGTGTGCACTTCTGGTTTTGATTTTTGCAACAAACTTTAATATATTTCTTTCTCATTCTCTCTTAAAATTTTAAGCCTGGACATACAGTATCCCAGAATTTTGCTCTTCACCTTTCTGTGGGTCTGCATTTCTCACAAATCTGGTGGTGGTTTTGAAACCTGAAACGGGCCGCGTAGCATGAAATTCTCAGATTTATCCTTTGGTTCAACTATACTGACATCCGCAGTCACAGTAGATTCTGGAGGGCCTTAACTCTGACATTTTGAATGTCGGGAGCTCGGCTCCCCAAAAGGGGAAATATTGAGTGATGCTAATGTTTAAAACATTGAACATTTGATAAATTTGGTAAAGGTTAGGGATTTAAAATGGGCACTTTTCCTGCAGCGCTTTTGTTAAATCTAGTTCTGTCTGTGCGTAAATCATTCTGAAAAGCACTTTGTTTGATCAAAATCCTACTTCAGATTTTTTTTTGTACGTGAATGCAAGCAGGTGTGTTTGTTTCTTGTTTTCAAAGACTCGTATCACAGGAGAAGAGCTCACCTGGACTTGACCCTAGCTCGGTCAAGTTCAGCTTTCTTTCTACCTGTGCTGGAATACAACTCCCATGAGGCCCAAGCCGGCACAGACAAAACCCCTGAGATAAATGGTGCATATACCATATTTTTCGGAGTATAAGACGTGTCTTTTTCCCCCCCAAAAGAGGGTGAAAACTTGGGTGCAAATTATACACCTAATGTAACACCGGTGATCCTATCAGCAAGTCAACCTGAAGATCAAGAAAATGAGCTCATGGAACCATTGATACAGCCATAGGTTGTTGGCCCTGTTTGTTAGTTAGAAGCAGAGGTGGGTTCCTACCGGTTCCGACCGGTTGTATAGAACCGTTAGTAACTTGGCGGCCTGGGTCGCTGGAACCGACAGTGACCTGGGCCTGCCATGCCCCTGAGCTGGTTCTCTCTCTCTCTCGGCGGGGCCATAGGCGCCACCATCTTGTTTTTTTGCTTCTGCACATGTGCAGAAGCTTTTTTTTAATACTGCGCATGCGCGGCATGCAATGCGTGCCCGCCCGTGCAGCACGAATCGGCAGTAGCAGAATCCGGAACCCGCCCCTGGTTAGAAGTACAAGATGCTAATTCTGGCGATGCTGCTACAGAAATCAATGGACTTCCTAGCTAGTGAAGGACTTTCAGATGGAATACATCTGTTTGGAAGGCAATGGACTTCAGCCTCTGCAATTTTGGTGGGAAAAGAGAAGAAAAGAAGAAGAACATTACATGGGACTGGGCATAAGAGCTGAAGTGGTGCAGTGGTTAAATGCAGCCATTGCAGGCTGACTGCTAGTTCAACAGTTCAGCTGTTCAAATCTCACTAGGCTCAAGGTTGACTCAGCCTTCCATCCTTCCGAGGTCGGTAAAATGAGGACCCAGATTGTTGGGGGCAATATGCTGAACTCTGTAAACCGCTTAGAGAGTGCTGTAAAGCACTATGAAGCGGTATATAAGAAAAGTGCTATTGCTATTGCTATCAGCTGTCTTTCTGGGATGGGGCCGATTCTGGAAGGGGCAGAGATCTGTCCCACCCTGCCAGCAATGGTTGTGCAGGGTTGCCACAAGTGTTGAGTGAGATTCGAACTTCCTGCAGACAAAGCTGGCTGCAGGATAGAAGCTAAATGAATGCTTGGCTGTGCTGGGTTTTGCAACGGAGTCCCCAAAATGGTCTGGCCTGCAAGGCAGTGTAGAAAATGTCAGTGATTATCATTAATCGTTCCTTGATGTTGCCTCTGACTTTATGTGTCGAGCACGGCAGTTCATAATAAGCAATTGCCCTTGTAAAAATGTTCCCATCAGTGCATCAAGGAGTGTGGAAAACATCTTGGCTTATGATTGAGGAAAGGGCGAACCGTTGCCCAAAGGAGAAGGGACAAATAAGCCATGACTGGCATGTGGACACTTCTAAAGCCAAGCGATATTCCTACGACTGTCTAGTACTGTAGTTGATACACACGATCCCTGAATTGGAAAATCCAGGAGGGAATTCGGAAGGGCACAGACTTCTGCCCCTTTCTGTGGTCCTGAAGCAGGGGTGGGTCCTACTCACCTTCCCCACCAGTTCGCATCGCGACGGAAGTGCACGTTTTGCACGCATGCGCTTCGCTTGGGGGCGCACACATCACTTCCCGGAAATGACCCTCTGCGCATGCGCAGTACTTAAAAAAAAACACAAGATGAGAGAAGCGGCTCGTAGGCGTGGCAGGCCTGGGTCGTTGCCAGTTCCAGCGACCCAGGCCATCATGTTACTACCGGTTCTATAGAACCGGTCCGAACCGGGAGAAACCCACCTCTGTCCTGAAGACCATGAAGTGTTAGAGTCTGGATCTTCAAGGAAGATGCTTGGTGCTTCAGCTTCCATGGAGACCCTGGAAAGCCACTTGGAAGTTCTGATCTTTTTGGGGTGGGCATGGTGTCCTTCAGACAGGCTTCGATCCGAGCAGCTTGTGTAGAGAGAATTCTCCTTTCCATTACAGCAGGTCCGAGGTGAACAATTTATTTCCTTTCTAGTATTTATAAAATTGCCCAACCAATGGAGATGCCGGTGGCTCACGGAAAGAAAACATGATTGTCTCAAACCCACCTTAACGCAATCCATAGCAACAGGAGCAGCAGCAACAGCAGTGGTGACAGTGACAAGAATGAGATGGTCTTCCACAAGGACAGGACCTCCATAAACTTGTTAAAATAAAATGGATATTGGAAGCTCTTGAAAGATTAGATGGGTGGGAATCAAGCACAACCAGAGGCTGCATGTCCCAGAATGTGGTGGTTACTGCAAAAGAGCTTGTGAACGTTAGCTTTAGGCCATGCAGATGTTCCTTCTCTCTTCTTTTTCCTTCCTTCCTTCCTTCCTTCCTTCCTTCCTTCCTTCCTTCCTTCTTTCCTCCCTCCTTCCCTCCCTCCCTCCCTTCCTTCCTCTACTGCCTTCCTTCTCCTACTGACTGTCTTTCTCTCTCTCTCTCTCTTTCCTTCCTTCCTTCCTTCCTCTACTGCCTTCCTTCCTTCCCCCACCTTCCTTCTTCTATCTCTCCTCCTTCCTTCCTTCCTTCCTTCCTTCCTTCCTTCCTTCCTTCCTTCCTTCCTTCCTTCCTCTACTGCCTTCCTTCCCCTACTGTCTTCCTTTCTCTCTCTCTCTCTTTCCTTCCTTCCTTCCTTCCGCTACTGCCTTCCTTCTTCTATCTCTCCTCCCTCCCTCCCTTTCTTTTCCTTCCTTTTCCTTCCTTCCTTCCTTCCTTCCTTCCTTCCTTCCTTCCTTCCTTCCTTCCTTCCTTCCTTCTTTCCTCCTTCCCTCCCTCCCTCCCTCCCTTCCTCTACTGCCTTCCTTCCCTTACTCTCTCTCTCTCTCTCTCTCTCTTTCCTTCCTTCCTTCCTTCCTTCCTTCCTTCCTTCCTTCCTTCCTTCCTTCCTTCCTTCCTTCCTTCCTTCCTTCCTTCCTCTACTGCCTTCCTTCTTCTATCTCTCCTCCCTCCCTCCCTCCCTCCCTTTCTTTTCCTTCCTTCCACCCTCCCTCCCTTCCTTCCCTCTTCCTTCCTTCTTCATGCTCCCTCAATGTTCCTTCCCTCCATCCCTCCATCCCTAGCTATACGCTTCTTGAAAAACCATTGTGGAGCAGGACAACCTTCTGGGTTACTTCTGATTGGTTAGCAAGACTTGGTCCCGGGATGCTAAACTTTCTTTTGTTCCAGCTTCCGCGTAGGGTCTCGCGGCCCACCCAACTGGGAGGGAGGAAAAAAATCGACTGCAGATTAGAGCCCTCCCATTCTTTTAGCCTGGAAATAAATTTCATTGGTAATACATTAAGAAAAAGGATCTGAGGATTTGTTCCGGTTGAAATGCTATCGCTCTGGGCAGTTTTACTGAAACGATAATCCAGTAAAAAGCCAAGTACAATAAATTAATGTATTTTAACCAGGGAGGCTGGGCAGCCAAAAAGAGAAAAAAAGAGGTTTTCTTTTCGAAGCATCTGTTGGTGGTTGTAATGAGAATGTGATAGAGGAGGAGCAGCTACAAGGGAAAGGGAAAACGTTTAACCTTGTGTGTTCAATATTTAGATCGCACATTTCATTTCTGATGGGTTTATAACATGTGCAAGCACTGATAAGGCCCTGTGTGAAATTGACATCTCAGTCCAAACTGCCTGCTGGCAATTTTTTTTTTAAAAGGAAGGGGGTGGGAAAAGAGGGAGAACATTTCTGGCATGTAGATAAAGAAGCTGTCTCAGCTCTATGATGGAACCTTTCATCTCCGGAAAGATAGCTGAAGAACCGAAACACCTGTTCGGTAGGTTAGGACAGGGGAGAAGAAGAAATACATGCCTGACTGTCTTCCCACCCACAGATTTGGGGTGGGGTGGGGTGGGGGTGGATAACAGCAGGAAAAATGGAAATTCACATCAGACTGGATGGACAGAACTTTTTAAAACAGCTATAATAATAATATAATGCTATAATAAAGTTATAACAATAATACTATCATGTCTCCCCTAGTCCTTCTTTTCATGTCTAGTCTAATGAAAAGAATAGAATAGAAAAATAGAAATAGGAATAGGAATAGAATAGAATAGAATAGAATAGAATAGAATAGAATAGAATAGAATAGAATAGAATAGAATAATAGGAATAGAATAGAATAGAATAGAATAGAATAGAATAGAATAGAATAGAATAGAATAGAATAACAGAGTTGGAAGGGACCTTGGAGGTCTTCTAGTCCAACCCCCTGCTTAGGCAGGAAACTCTATAGCATTTCAGACAAATGATTATCCAACATCTTCTTAAAAACTTCCAGCGTTTGGAGCATTCACAACTTCTGGAATCAAGCTGTTCCACGGATTAATTGTTCTAACAATTAATTCTCCATAGTTCTAAGTTGCTTCTCTCCTTGATGAGTTTCTACCCATTGCTTCTTGTCCTGCCCTCTGGTGCTTTGGAGAATAGCTTGACTCCCTCTTCTTTGTGGTAGCCCCTCAAATATTGGAAGACTGCTATCATGTCTCCCCTAGTCCTTCTTTTCATTAAACTAGACAATATACCCAATTCCAGCAACTGTTCTTTATATGTTTTAGCCTCCAGCCCCTTAATCATCTAAGAAGAACTAGGGGAAATACGATAGCAGTGTTCCAATATCTCAGGGGTTGCCACAAAGAAGAGGGAGTCAATCTATTCTCCAAAGCACCTGAAGGCAGGACAAGAAGCAATGGATGGAAACTAATCAAGGAAAGAAACAACCTAGAAGTAAGGAGGAATTCCCTGACAGTGAGAACAATTAATCAGTGGAATGACTTGCTTTCAGAAGTTGTGGGTGCTCCATCACTGAAGGCTTTCAAGAAGAGACCGACAATCATGTATTTGTCAAGGTTGACTCAGCCTTCCCTCCTTCCGAGGTCGGTAAAATGAGGACCAGCTTTCCTGAACTTCCAGTAGGCCTGTTTTTTACCCTCCCTGAGCCTCCACATGCACCCTGCACTTACCTGCATCCAAAACGGGCCGCGTGGGGACTCCTGGGAGGGAAGGGGCGGGGTGAGCGGGGCCAGCCAGGAGTGGGATTTGTGTAAGGTGACCAGACGTCCTGCTTTTGGCGGACAGTCCCGCTTTTTAATAATTTGTCCCGTGTCCCGTGGCATTTCAAAAAAGTTCCGCTTTTTGAATTTGAATTTGCCCTGCACACCCCTCTGCCTCCTGCCTCGCCTGCCTCCTCCTGCCAGGCGGGGAGGGAGGGCAGTGAGAGGGGCAGCGGCGGTCTTGCCTGTTCGTCGCCGCAGAGCCGAAGAAGCTGGTGGCGTTCGTGGCGCGGGGCTTCCCCCGCCCGCTTCCCCCGGCCGCCGGGACGCCGCCATTTGTGTTCTTTTGCCCTCTGTGCAAGCAGAATGCTTTGCGCATGCGGAGAGGGCAAAAGAACACAAATGGCGGTGTCCCGGCGGGCGGGGAAAGCGGACGGGGGAAGCCCCATGCCGCGAACGCCACCAGCTTCTTCGGCTCTGCGGCGACGAACAGGTAAGCCTTCACCAGTAGGAACCCACCCCTGACTGCAATGAAGAGGGGTGTTTGGGGGGGGGGTGCACAAAGCTGCAGGATAAGAGAGACGGACCCCTCCCGTCTTGTTCCCCTAGAAAACCCCCCCGTCAATGGTGTCCCGCTTTACAAAAAATAAAATCTGGTCACCTTAGATTTGGGGGTTCTCCGAACTGCAAAGAATCTTAGCTGGAGGTTCTCCCAAACCCCTGCGAACCCCCAGCAGCCCACCCCTGCTTCTGTCCATCCCAACTGCACCATAATTTGGAAATTCTCTCTCAAGAGGTAGCCAAAGACAACGTTCTCCTTAATTCCCATGAATGCTTGCTTTTCAAGAACGGTGAACGTAAATAAGTCTCCTGCAGACTTTCCAGAAGACGTCTTAAACGTGGGATCTTGTAGCCTCTCCCGAGAAGATATATCTGGTGTCGCCTTCCGTAACCAACCATCCAGCCTTGCTCTCTGCTTGCTTACAGCTCGGTTTCTGACAGAGCTGAACTGCCATGCAAAATCTCTAGCTCATGTTTGGCAAAAGCTCTTCTCCTCCACTGCTAATTGGAAGCCTGTGATGTGGCAAGAAAGCAAAGAGCCCGAGCAATGATATCTTTGGAGCTAAGTAGGCCTGTTTAAATGAAGCCAGATGGTTACATCAGCCTGGAAGGGCCCCGCGTCCATCACCACCACCAGCAGAAGCAGCAAAGGCTGGGCCCAGCCTTCCAATTTTCTCTGCAAGCCTTTGACAGCTGCTCCGGGGGAAATTATGCCTGCACAACGTGTTGGGCTAAAGAGGGAACAGGAGAAACCGAGTCTCTGCCTTTTTCATTAGCGATAAACACAAGCTCCCTTTGTCTTGGAAAGCAATTTCATAGCTGATGCACAAACACGAGGGCCCATCAAACCAGGGCGGTGAGAGAGACAATGGCAAAAAGAGACACACTGATCGACAGAGGCACATTTCCATTTTGATAACAATGCTTGGGTTGCCTGTTGTATACCCCGTGCCATGCTTTCCTCCCCACCCACCTCTCACGCTCGCACAGGTGCGGGGATATATTTTACTTCCCTCTTTCCTTCCCCCCGTCAGCCAGAGGAATCGACAGGCTGAGCCCACAAAAGAATCCCTCCTCCTTGCCGAATGCTGAGCCTGTCCCATCTGATAGGCTTAGCTTGATTTATATTGGAGAGATCTTTTCAATTTCAGAGCAGGAAAGAGTGAGGGGCCTTATTCCCCTCGTTTTCTCCAGCATCCCTCCTTTGTTCTTTGCTCATTAGGACTGATCTCACAACACCGCAGCGTGGAGAACGGGCTGGGTTGCTGACAGGCATGAAGAACCAGGCCTACAGGGGTAGAATTCAAACTAGCTACTTTATTGTTTACTGCCAATAATACAGGAATCTTTCCAGAATGGCAGCTTTCACCTGGGAAAGAGTCGATAAGGCTCAAAGGCATTCAGGGGGAGGGGAGGGTCAGACCTTGCCCTCTTCTGTTTACCTAGTGAGTCCAAGCTAATTCCCTGCTTGGACTCCCCCATCCAAGTGGGGGAGGGTTGCTCTCGGACTGTTGCCAACTGATTGACCCAGCTGCTGTGGCCTAGAGGTGGAGCTCTTGCCTCACAATCAGGAGGTTGTGAGTTTGATCCTAGGTAGAGGCAGATGTAGGGTCTCCTGCTTGGGCAGGGGGTTGGACTAGATGACCTGCAAGGTCCCTTCCAACTCTGTAAATCTGTAAAGAACCTCTTCAGAAAGAGGATACATAGCTGTTGAGATTGAATTGGCCCTTTTATGTTTCGTGGTGGAGCTTCTGCAGGGGACCATGGCTTCGGTCCTCCAGCTGCTCAATAATAATAATAATAATAATAATAATAATAATAATAATAATAATAATAATAATAATAATAATAATAATAATAATAATAATAATAACAACAACAACAACAACAACAACAACAACAACAACAACAACAACAACAGAGCTGGAAGGGACCTTGGAGGTCTTCTAGTCCAACCCCCTGCTTAGGCCGGAAACCCTACATCACTTCAGACAAATGGTTATCCAACACCTTCTTAAAAACTTCCAGTTTTTAAGAAGATGTAATCTGTATCCATACTGAAGAAAGTTGGAAGTTATTCTTTTTCCCCGGTTTCCCTATTTTTTTCTTTCTCTTTGTATGCCTGGATTTTGCTCTTTTAAAAACGTTTTTGGGCTTTTTTTGAGGGGGGAGGGGTATTTTATCCATTGCTGAAACTTAATAAAAAGGTTGATAAGCAATGTAAGTATACTGCTATGCAATTTGTGTGCCTTACCTTTTTCTTATGCAACCTTTCTTCAGAAACAACTTAGTTACCCATGCTTTATTTAAATCCAACTGTCTGATATATGTTTTTGTTTTATCCACCTTCCAAAAGTTGTGAATTTTTATCCACCTTCCCTGAACGTTACACTGATTTTTATGCACAGTTTTAGCTGGGAACAACGGAGTATCAGCGGTGCCCACTCACAGATGCTGCCCATGCCAAGATAACTCCCTGCAGATGGAAGATGGCATTCTGACATAAAATAAATTTGTGATGGATTTCTTGTACATCCTTAACTTTGAGTCTACCTCCATGCTTAAGCTGTGCTATCAACTTCATCTCCCAGCCTGCAAACTTCATTTCCTAAATGTTTATAAGGTCGGGATGTCCTCAAGACAAGCTTGATTTCTGGTGATTACATAAACATTTCCATGCCGTTTTCACAAGTGTTCAAAATAGCTTTGACATCACTGTCTTCTGAGGTTTCAGGATAATAGAATAACAGAGTTGGGAGGGACCTTGCAGGTCTTCTAGTCCAACCCACTGCTCATTCCCAAGCACTGCATTTCAGGGATTACAGATTAACAGAGTTGGAAGGGACCTTGTAGGTCATCTAGTCCAACCCCCCACCCAAGCAGGAGAGCCTACACCATTTCTGACAGATGGCAGTCCAGTCTCTTCTTGAAAGCCTCCAGGGATGAAGCTTCCACAACTTCTGAAGGCAACTTCTGTTCCATCGGTTGATTGTTCTCACTGTCAGAAAATTTCTCCTTATTTCTAGGTTGAATCTCTCCTTGATCACTTTCCATCCATTATTCCTTGTCTGGCCTTTGGGTGCTTTGGAAAATATCTTGACCCCCTCCTCTCTGTGGCAGCCCCTCAAATATTGGAACACTACTATCATGTCTCCCCTGGTCCTTCTCTTCACTTAGACTAGCCATGCCCAATTCCTGCAACCGTTCATCATATGTTTTAGCCTCCAGTCCCCTAATCATCTTTGTTGCTCTTCTCTGCACTCTTTCTAGAGTCTCAACATCTTTTTTATAGTGTGGTGACCAAAACTGGATGCAGTATTCTAGGTGTGGTCTTACTAAGGCTTTATAGAGTGGTATCAGTACCTCCCTTAATCTTGATTGTATCCCTCTGTTAATGCAATTTAGAATTGCATTGGCTTTTTTGGCTGCTGCCGCACATTGCTGGCTCATATTTAATTGGTTGTCCACTAAGACTCCAAGATCCCTCTCACAGTTATTCACCCAGTCTATATGTGTACTTTTGGGTTTTCTTGCTTAAGTGTAAGACTTTAATTTTCTCTACATTGAATTTCTTAGAAGACGTTCTTTGGAAACCAGGAATTGGTGTTGGTTGGTGCCCAAGTAGAGATAGGTTACATCACAGTCATAAGTGTGAAGGATCATCTCCTTTACCTCCCATGGAGTCCCACTATTTTCTTTTTCTGTCCTATCTTTTTTCTTTCCCATCCTGTTCCTCTTCCTGTATTTTCTCTGACCCTATCCTGGTTTCCCCCTGTCACGTAGTGAATATTGTCAGTTGTATGTCTAAGCAGGGTGATGCACCCCTATCCTGATATTATGGTACATTCCATTACAAGCAGGACACGTAATGTGATCTTGTACGCATGTCCACATTCCTGATTCTCCATTCTTCTTCTTGTGGTTTGGCTCTGACCGGGAGCGGTCGCATTTAATTAGCAAGAATGTAATTATTCAGAATTTGTTGTTTTTGAAATAAATATTTTATTAGATCTTTTAACTTCGGTTTCATTTCTAAATGTCTGAGCTCCGAGAGAAAGATCAAACATCACCTCTGTGAGATTTATTCTCACTCTAACACCCCCCTCCCCTGAAATTAGGCCAAAGGCTCCCTATATCTCTAGGATCTCATTTCTGGGGGCCCATCCTTGTTGTAAAGCTTTTTGGGGATGGGAGGGTTGGAGAAAAATAAACCTAAGAATTCACCTCCCTTGATGTAGAGAGGAAATCGTATTTCCAATCGGGAGAAAGTTTGCAGATTCTCTGCATAGCAGAGCAGAATTAAAGATGGGGATGCCAACTAAATTAGGGTGTTGTAGGTCACCGAGCAGGAATTTCATGATGGCTGAGTCTCTAACAAAGGTTAAAATGTGGAATAAAGACAAATAATGACAAGGAGCCAGAATCAGTGACCAGAAACGAAGACATCACTGGCTGAGGCCGGGAAGCAGAAGAAATCTCTGCCTGTAATCAGTGCTCAGTGGGTCAAATGAAAAGCAGACTGCCTAGCATCCTAAGTAGAGGCACCACGGAGGAGAAATGGCTTTGACAGAATTTTCCATTAAAATTAATATAGCCGAAGGCTTTGTCAAGAGAGGAACCCTTTCAGGGAGAAGATGGAGGGCTCTCCAAAGCCAGGGAGATATCTGTTGAAGGGGACAGTGGGAATGGTGGACTTTACGGGATTCTTGGAAACGTCTTGCAATTCTGTTTTTCTGTGGCCATCGCAGAACGGATTCCGCCGACTCCAGAACAGCACAGAAAACCTTCCACTGCTACCTCGAAAGGCATAATGGGCCGAACGGTTGAGGGATGCATCACAACACCTGCTCAAATTGCCTGCTTGAAATCCCCATGCCTTGGGATGATGCATTATGGATGGATGGCCTTATGGACACCATTCTTGGCCAAAAGGTCACAAGCCCTCCTCTCCTTCCTCCTAAAGATAGTATAACAGAGTAACAGAGGGACCTTGGAGGTCTTCTACTCCCTGCACAGGCAAGAAACCCTACACCATTTTGGACAAATGTTGTCCAAGCTCCTCTTCAAAACCTCTACTGTTGGAGCACCCACAACATCTGGAGGAAAGTCATAGCACTGATTCATTGTTCTCACTGTCAGGAACTTTCTCCTTAATTCCAGGTTGCTTCTATCCTTGATTAGTTTCCACCCATTGCTTCTTGTCCTGCCTTCAGATGCTTTGGAGAATAGTTTGACTCCCTCTTCTTTGTGGCAGATAGGTATGGAAAGAGGTCATCCATGCATCCATGGGGTGCTCAGATGTTTGAAAGCACCATGCAAGAACAGTTCTTGAAAACTGAATTTCAGACCACATAATCAGAGAGATTGAGTTGCTGGTTACTTTAATGCAACAGCTTGAATTTAGTACTGGTGTCTTGCTCGGCACATATTTTGATTCCCCCCTCTCTCTGTCTCTTCTCTCTTTCTCTTTCTGTCTTTCTTTCTTTCTCTCTTTCTGTCTCTCTCCCTTTCCTCTCTCTCTCTCTCTCTCTCTTTCCTCTCTCTCTCTCTCTCTCCCTGCCTCTCTCTCTCTCTCTCTCTTTCCTCTCTCTCTCTCTCTCTCCCTGCCTCTCTCTTTCCTCTCTCTGTCTCTGTCTCTCCTCTCTTTCTCTTTCTCTTCCTTTTTACTCTCTCTTTCCTCTCTCTCTCTGTCTCTCTCTTTCCTCTCTCTCTCTTTCTTTCTCTCTGTCTCTCTTTTCACTCTCTGTCTCTCCTCTGTGTCTCTCTCTTTCCTCTCTCTCTCTTTCTTTCTTTCTTTCTCTCTGTCTCTCTCTTTTCACTCCCTGTCTCTCCTCTCTTTTTCTTTCTGTCTTTCTTTCTCTCTCTCTCTCTCTCTTTCCTCTCTCTCTCTTTCTGTCTCTCTCTTTCCTCTCTCTGTCTCTCCTCTCTTTCTCTTTCTGTCCATCTGTCTGTCTGTCTTTCTCTCTCACTTTCCTCTCTCTCTTTCCTCTCTGTCTCTGTCTCTGTCTCTCTCTTTCCTCTCTCTGTCTCTCCTCTCTTTCTCTGTCTGTCTGTCTGTCTGTCTTTCTCTCCCCCCCCCTCTTAAAAACCTCTCCCTGTTAAATGGCTCTGGAGCGGGAATTTGCATTCCGAGTAGCCGGCTGAATGTAGGAACAGAAAAGGGACAAGTTATTGCCTGAAGGGATAATGATGGGGGTGGGGGTGGGGAGACAAGAGCCTTCTTTTTCTGTTTCCCTTGGCCCGTAACTACTCTGAGCAGGGTTAAAAAGAGGTGGTCGATAATGGATTTTTGAGAGCAAAGCTGACAAACGAAAGAATGGCCAGGGAGAAAGGCAATGACATCACCACAATTTGCTCTCGAGAGAGGGCAGCGTTTCTCCATTGCTTAGCTTCCATGTTCCAGGATTGTGGTGATTTTAAGTACTCATTAGATTGAAAACATATCTATCTATCTATCTATCTATCTATCTATCTATCTATCTATCTATCTATCTATCTATCTATCTATCTATCTATCTATCTATCTATCTATCTATCTATCTATCTATCTATCTATCTATCTATCTATCTGAGGATGAGGATGATAGCCAGGTAAATTATTTTATTTATTTATTTATTTAGTGCTCTTATATGCCACCCTACTCCCTGAGGGCTCAGGGCGGCGTACAACATGAGAAGAACAACTAAACCAGTGGTGGGTTCCTACCGGTGCAGTCCACTCTTTTTCGGCCCACTGGTGACATCACAGTGCCGGTGTGGTCGGTTGCCGGTGCCTGGCTGCCACCATTTTTTTAAAAAAAAAGTTTTTAATTTTTGTTTTAAATTTTCTTCTGCGCATGCCCAGAAGCCGAGCTTCCAGCACTGCGCATGCCCTGCCTTCCTACCCCACAGTGAGTCCAAGCAGGGGAGGATGGCTGAGGGAGCGCGTGAGACGCTGAAAGAATGGGCGGCAGGAGCTATCTCCATTCCCCTCCCTTCAGCAGTCCGAGAAGCCATGAACGCGCGGTGATGATCCTAGGCATTTTCGCACGTTCGAGGCTTCTCGAGCTGCTGAGGGGAGGGGGAATGGGCGGCAGGACCTATCTCAGTTCCCCTCCCTTCAGCAGTCCGAGAAGCCACGCCCACCCGGTCACATGGCTGGCAAGCCACACCCACAAAATAAGCCATGCCCACAGAGTGGTAGTAAAAAAATTAGGAACCTGCCCCTGAACTAAACAATATAAAATTTAAAAGCAGTATCAAAAACAATTATAAAAACATGGAAAACCATACATACATGGGGGAGACCTCGGATGTAAAATTGTCTCAGTACCCTGCCTGCAGGAAAAGCCATGTCTTGATGGCTTTTCGGAAGGCCAGCAAGGTGGGGATGATTCGGATCTCTGGGGGAAGTTGGTTCCAGAGAGCAGGGCCCCCCACAGAGAAGGCCCTCCCCCTAGGCCCCGCCAGCCGGCATTGTTTGGTTGACGGGACCTGGAGGAGACCCGCTCTGTGGGACCTGACCGGTCGAAGGGAAGTATGAGGTAGGAATTATCAGCAGAGGTGATAGCTGAAACAGTGCGCGGCCCTTTGGAGGAGGCGCAGAAAATGTCAAAATGCTGAGGCAACCTCATTTGACATATTCTTCCATTGCAAACTGCCAAAATAAAATCGAAAGCTGTTGTTTGGTCCACTGGCGTGCCTCCTAATAGCCGAATCAAAACACAATTGTTGTGCTTATACGTAGAGACATGTTTTACGCCACCAAACCAGCCCCGTGAGAGCTGGCATGAATCACAATCTAGGCTAAGCAATGGTTGAATTTTCCACAGGGTCCTGACCCATACACACTCCAAATGCTTCCTGCAGTCTTGCACAATGTGTAGCTGAGTGGAACAATGACTAACGATTGTGGCTTTCCCGCTTGAGGAGAAACCCAACCTCATATGTAGGGGTGGTGTGGGAGCTCAAGGCACGGATTCATATCGGCTATGTATGGCACTGGGTTTTGGAATCAGAGGCATCTTATCATGTAAGAACATTCTGGATTCATAAGGCAAACAGGTTTTTCTAGGACTTGGGCCCAGAGAACTGATTGTGCTAAGATCAGGAAAATAGTGGTGGAGAAGTGGGTTCACTTCTTTGTGGGATCTCCGGTGCTCTCTGAGTTTGGTTGTTTTCTTGTAGACATTTCATTACCCAGCTAGATAATGTCGTAAGTGCTTGAAGGGAATAAGGTATGCGGAGTAAAGGAGGAGAAAGAAGAAGAGGAATAATAGAATAACAGAGTTGGAAGGGATTTTGGAATTTGGATTTAATCCAACCCCCTGTTCAAGCAAGAAATGACTTCTTGGTCCTTAGTTCTCTCTCAGCTTGGTTGTTTTCTTGAAAACGTTTCATTACCCAACTAGGTAACAACATCAGTGCTAGTAGGGAGTGGTGTTTGTTTATATGCAAGTGGCTTGCCCTGCTAGGGTTGATAGGAGTGTTCTTGGCAGTCCCTTGATTAGGCCGTTGTTTACTGTTTGATTGTTTGTTTGTTTGAATCGGTAGTTGTTTGATTGAGGTATTTAGATAAACAATGCCATGCTGGGTCAGGAATTCTGGGGGCAGAAGCAGTGGTGAAATCCAATTTTTTTTACTACCGGTTCTGTGGGCGTGGCTTGGTGGGCGTGGTGTGGTGTGGTGTGGCTTGGTGGGCATGGCTTGGTGGCCGTGGCAGGGGAAGGATACTGCAAAATCCCCATTCTCTCCCCACTCTGGGGCCAGCCAGAGGTGGTATTTGCCAGTTCTCCGAACTACTCAAAATTTCTGCTACTGGTTCTCTGAACTACTCAAAATTTCCGCGACTGGTTCTCCAGAACCTGTCAGAACCTGCTGGGTTTCACCCCTGGCTGCTGAAGTCCATGCTGGCTCGGGAATTCTGGGAGCTGGAGTCCACAGGTCGTAAAGGGGCCATAGTTGCCCACCCCTGCTATAGAATAAGAGTCTGAACCAGTGGTGGGTTCCTACCGGTGCGGTCTTGCCTGTTCGTCGCCGCAGAGCTGAAGAAGCTGTTGGCGTTCACGGTGCGGGGCTTCCCCCGCCCGCTTTCCCCACCCGCCGGGATGCCACCGTTTGCGTTCTTTTGCCCTCTGCGCATGTGCAAAGCGTTCTGCTTGCGCAGAGGGCAAAAGAACACAAATGGCAGCGTCCCGGCGGGCGGGGAAAGCAGGCTGGGGAAGCCCCACGCCGCGAACACCAACAGCTTCTTCGGCTCTGCAGCGACGAACAGGCAAGACCGCACCAGTAGGAACCCACCACTGGTCTGAACCAAGGAGGCTGAGCAAAAGGGCATGTAGACTTTTTATGAGTAGCAAATCCTGCCTTTTCAAAGAAAGAGAAGAGAGGATAAAGAGGAGAATGAGCAAAAGAGAAGCCTTGGTTCTGTTTACAGCTGTCTGAGAAGGAGTTAAGACTCAAGGCTCCCAAGTACAAGCCCAGTTAATAAACAAGAAAAGAGGCCCTTTTTTAATCCTGCAAATCCCTGGCTTTTTCTTCTTCTTCTTCTTCAAAAACCATGTTGTTTATTTTAAACCATGTTGTTTTAGTTCAGCTTTTTCCACTAAGAAGACCATTGAATGGGTCCCTGTCGGCAACGTTTCTCCATTCAAAAGCAACACACACACACATACCCCACCAAAAATGTAGGGACACATACATATGCATGCGTATACACGCTCAAAATCTTTTCCGTCGAGGTGGTTTATCTTTGCCTCTTTTCACAGTTTGGAAAACCTTCTGCAAGAAAGCCGGCCAAGCCAGGGAATTGATAGGTGAAGGGCTTACAGCAAATGCCACGAAGCAGATCTCCTGGGAGGTTAGGAATTTAACTCTGGAAGGGATATATTGTTTGCAAAGGATTGGAACGGTGTTTCACCAGCTCGGCAACCTGAAGAGGGGCGGACTTCAACTCCCAGAATTCCCCAGGCAGTCATGGGAAAATCAATGATTTTCATGATGGGGAAAACAGCTCATAGAATGTACAACATAGAGTTGGAAGGGACCTGGGAGGTCTTCTAGTCCAACCCTCTGCTACAGCAGGAGACTCTATACCAGGGCTGTCAAATTCATGGATTCGGCCCACAGAGTGCTTAGAACTGGCCTGTGGAGAAACAGCGAAGGACCGGCCCGCGGTACCTCTGCCAGCAAAAATGGAGTTCCGGGAGCCCGTTTTTGCTGGCAGATCACTCGGGCCACCACAGGTGTCTTCGACACGAGTGACGTCGAGCTGGCCACACACACAACCTGCCCATCCCCCAAGCAGGGGTGAAATGCTACCGGTTCGGCCCAGTCCCGGTGTACCGGTAGTGGCGGCCACCGGTGATTCGGCGAACCGGTAGCGGCAGCAGCGCGAGGCTCCGCCCACCCACCGGGACGTCGGCATTTTCATGTTTATAACCCATACAAATGGGTTATGAACATGAAACCCATACAAAAGGGCGACATACAAATGCAACCAACAAATAAATAAATAAATAAATAAATAAATAAATAAATAAATAAATAAATAAATAAATAAATACATAAATACATAAATACATAAATACATAAATACATAAATACATAAATACATAAATGATAGATAGATAGATAGATAGTAAATAAATAAATAAATAAATGATAGATAGATAGATAGTAAATAAATAAATAAATAAATAACTGATAGATAGATAGATAGATAGATAGATAGATAGTAAATAAATAAATAAATAAATAAATAAATAAATAAATAAATAACAGATAGATAGATAGATAGATAGATAGATAGATAGATAGATAGATAGATAGATAGATAGATAGTAAATAAATAAATAAATGATAGATAGATAGATAGATAGATAGATAGATAGATAGATAGATAGATAGTAAATAAATAAATAAATAAATAAATAAACAAACAAACAAACAAACAAACAAACAAACAAACAAACAAACAAACATGGTACGTTTTCCTCATCAAAACCAGCCCGGAAGTGAGATGGTCTACCACCAAGCTTCGACTTAGGACGTTGGCAATTATCCCAAACCGTATCTGAAAGGCAATTGTAAGAACACACTTTCGATTATCACCTCGGCTCCTGCAATCAAAGCTTCCGACAGAGGAAATTTGGAAAGCTGCTTGAGGTGGCTAAGAATAAGGCAGGTCAAACAGAGGGAGTAAATGAGAAAAAGAGCCGAGGAACCGGGAAGGATCATGCTTTAGACTTGGCAAATGTTGAAGTCTTAACGGGAGCAACATCATGTTCCTCCCCCACACGAGCATTTCTCCAAAGCTGAAGAATTGTACTTAGATGGTATTAAAAGTAATAAACTCTCCAAGGACATTTGGCTCTCCCAACGTTCAACCTTTATTAACCTGGTGGTGGGAGACCCTGGATATAATTCAGCCTTGGTTCCACCAGCCTACTCCCAAACCAGCATTTCTGAACAAAGCAGCTGTTTAAATAAAATATATTTAAAGAGAAGTATTTGCAGTGGTGGGTTTCAAATTTTTTTTACTATCGGTTCTGTGGGCGTGGCTTGCTGGGCATGGCATGGCTTGGTGGGCGTGGCTTGGTGGGCGTGGCAGGGGAAGGATACTGCAAAATCCCCATTTCCTCCCAATCAGCTGGGACTCGGGAGGCAGAGAATAGATGGGGGCGGGGCCAGTCAGAGGTGATATTTACCGGTTCTCCGAACCAGGGGTGTCATGCTACTGGTTCAGGCATACCGGTAGTGGCAGCTGCTAGTGGTTCATAGAACCGGTAGTGACCGCCACGTGAGGCTATGCTCACCCACCCGGACATCACCATTTTCTTTTTTTAACCCTCTGCGCATGTGCAAAGCCTTCTTTGCGTGAAACGCAATGCGCGAAACGCAAAGCGCGTGCTTCCGAACTGCTAGGGAAGGTAAGTAGATTTTACCGCTGCTCCGAACTACTTAAAATTTCCTCTACCGGTTCTCCAGAATTGGTCAGAATCTGCTGAAACCCACCTTATAGAGAGAAGGAAAATCAAATAATATTTCAAGCTCCACCAAAGATTTCAGCTTGGTGTCCTCAGCTTGGCAAGTCCAAAGTTAAGGACTCCTCTATGTATTTATTTAGCTAATGAATACGGTCCCCGTTTTACATTATGGATTCTGAGTGTCCAACCATGAAAAACGAAAAAGAAAAGTTCGATACTCAAATGAAAAGCACAGAATTGTCGTTGTGCAATCATTCAGGCACCATAAAACTCACACCACCAGACCTTCGTTGGGCTCATCCAAAATCTTGGCCCAGAACTTGAGTTCAACCAATGGATTCCTGGCCATCGTCTGCCACAAAGGGATGTTTGGATCCTCCACAAAATTACCATAGATTAAATAACATGGGAGATGGAGTCCAAAAATCAGTTTGGAGACGCTTCTTCATGTCAGATGAAGAAGCTCTTCTGTCTTGACTTCCAGTAGAGATTTACCTTGACTTATGCTGATGAATGAAAGTGGAACACAACTTTAGATGAGTGGTTTCTGAACTCAGGGTGTTGTTGTTGTTGTTGGTAGTGGTGGTATGCAGCTTAGCCAGATGGCACATCAGAGATCTTGATCTGAACCTTCTCCTTCCTTCCATGTCTTCTATTCTCATCCCAAAGGTTGGAAGGGACCATGGAAGTCTTCTAGTCCAATCCCTGCTCAAGCTGGAGATCCTATGTACTATTCCGGACCAGTAGATGTCCAGTCTCTTCTTAAAAACCTGCAGTGATGGAACACCCAAAACTTCTATTCATTCCACTGATTAATTGTTCTGTCAGGAAATTCCTCCTTAGTTCCAGGTTGCTTCTCTCCTTGATTAGTTTCCACCCGTTGCTTCTTGTCCTGCCCTCAGGTGCTTTGGAGAATAGGTTGACCTCATCTTTATGACAGCTCCTCAGATATTGGAACACTGCTATCATGTCACCTCTAGTCCTTCTTTTCATTAAACTAGACATCCCCAATTCTTCATATATTTTGGCCTCCAGCCCCCTTGTTAGGACTATGTCCAAACGGTTGGGTTGTTAATATATAAACAAGCCACCAATCTATGTTTGTATATATTCAAGTACTATAACTTTAAATGTATTGCTGTACTCTGATTGGATGTGGTATTTCAAGATTGCCATAAGAGGGAGCTAGATATCGTAGTTTGGAAGTGCTCTGGAATTCTCTCTGCTGATTCATTCGTGATTGACTTTGTGTCTGATAGTGAGCTCCGTGTGAACCTCTGTTACTCTCTGATAGTATTGAAGTGTTTGTAAGCTGTAATATCTTTGTTTGATGTTTAAGACAAAGACAGGCTGGTAAGAAGATTATTGTACTTCTTGATATTGACTGACTGAACGTGTATGACCTGGACTGTTTAATTGAACTGTGCTATTTATCTAAAAGTAAACTATTTTATACACTTTAATGAATCTATTTGTGACTGGATCATTTTACTCCTATCCACTGGTTACCAAGCCGAAATACCCCGTTTCTATGTGCATGTCCCTGATAACTCAGGGGTCGCTCTGCACACTCCTTAACACCCCTAATCATCTTTGTTGCTCTTCTCTGCATTCTTTCCAGACTCTTGGCATCTTTTTCGTATAACTTGCTATTGTCCATGGCTGTTTGAAAATCATGACTCCCACCTCTCTCCCTGTCACGCAGTGATTTATATTGCCTGTTATATGTATATGCAGGGAGCTGCATCCCTATCTAGTATAATGGTTTATTCCTGAGCATGTGATTGATATGTTCCTAGTACGCATGTGTACATTCCATTCTCTCCATCCATTCCTTCTGTTCCCAGCTTCTGTGGAAGCAAGACATGCTTTTATATCAGAGATGTAATTAATGAGGATTTATTTGTTTTGTACCGAAATAAATATTTTTACTTAGAACTTTAAACTGCGGTTTCGTTTCTAATGTCAGAGTTCCAGGAAAAGATCTATTTTCGCCTCTAATGAGAGTTATTCTCATCCTGACACTCCCTAGGCTGTGTGTCTGTGAAACTGAAGTAGAGGAAATATTTTTGGGTGGCAGGAAAAAGGGAGCTTCTCTGCAGGTGGGCCACACCTTGCTTTCTGCGCTGCCCATCCCATGGTGTGGACTTCAACCGGATACATCTTGAATAGAGCTGCGTTTGGGCTCTACATGTCCTCTAAATAAAGAGAACATCTTTATTGTAGGGATTATAATGGTAAGTAGGTTAAACCAATTCGAACAATGCAGCTATCCATGAGCCAAGGTGGCCTTTAAAAAAATATATCCAATACTTCATTGGTTTAAGTCTCCTTTCTGTTAACAGGAAATCCATGGACTTAGGTAGTTGTTTCCCCATTGGCTTATTCAACAAAAGATCCCTTCTTGTCTTTTATTTATACAACTATAAATAACTGTTAATTGTTCAGGAACATCTCTTTCAGTATTTGTTGCCCTCTAGCATGGCAGGAATGTTGCAGTCTTTAAAATCCTCTGCCTTCTGCAATAATTCAATCCTTTGGGTACTTTTTTTTTTAAAGGAGAGGGTGCCTTAAATAGTTCTGTGCCTTGATGATGCTGGTCCTTACGATTTATATTAATATGAATTTTTTCCTGATTGCTTATTTATACCCTATGACAATCATGAAGTGTTGCACCTCATGATTCTTGACAAATGTATCTTTTATTTTATGTACACTGAGAGCATATGCACCAATGACAAATTCCTTGTGTGTCCAATCACACTTGGCCAATAAAGAATTCTATCTAGCCTGCTCTTTGAGAAAAATAGACATTTGTTTCTACTGTTTGATCATTGTTAATCATCATCACAAAGCGAGTTGGTTGGATTTGAACATTGTTTAAGGTGCTTATAGTTCCTTTCGCTATGGGTTTATTGAGTTGACATATTTTGTTATTTTTATTTTGTGTCCTATGAGTCAGTGTTAACTCCCTGAAGTTTTCTCGGCAGGTTTTGCCAGAAGTGGCTTGCCATTGCCTCCTTCCTAGGGCTGAGAGAGAGGGTCTGGCTCAAGGTCACCTCTTTGGCTTTGTGTCTAAGGTGGGATTAGAACTCATGGTCCCTGGCTTCTAGCTTAGTACTTCAACCACCACACCAAACTAGGTCAACTATAGGTTTTTCCAGCCCTAACCAGGGGATAAAATAATGTGCTGAAGCTGACCAGACTAAGGATGTTAGCCAGAGGAATACCTGGTAGGTAGATTTTCCCCCTATTCTCCTCCCCCAAAACTAAGGTGCATCTTATACTCCGGTGCGTCTTATACTCCGAAAAATACGGTAGTTAATGGGGGAGGACAGATTTGCTTAACGACTGCAGGATTCACTTCAAGTTTGCCGTTCATTTGCTGTTTAGGAATGACACCTCTGTGGGTGCGTGACGAGGGGCAGAAAGGCAGCAGGGGGCTCTGGGGAGAACCGTGGGAAGAGCAACCGGGCTGGGAATGTGGGATGCGTGCACAGAGAGGAAGAGAGCCTCGGCAGCTTGCAGGTGTGGCGAAGATTTAGGGGTAAGAGTTAGTGAGTTGGGGGTTGTTGAGAAGAGCCACATTCCAGGGGCCAAAGAGCCGCTTGTGGCTCGCGAGCCGTGATTTCCGACCCCTGACTTAACAGTTGCAGAGATTCACTTAACAACGGTGGCAAAAAAAGGTTGTAAAATTTGGCGCGACTCATTGAAGAACTGCCTTGATTAACGACAGAAATTTTGGTCCCAACTGTGATTGTTAAATCGAGGACTTAACCTGTATTGGAGAAAGCTGTGGAGTGCTGGATTTCTGCTTGATGATCTAAATGCAAAAAAAATGGATAAATGAAAACATTTGGGGCAAAAATCCACAGATGGCTAGAAAAGATAATAGGGAAACATGTAGATTTCAAACCTGAACTGTTTTTATTAGGGATGATACCAGAAACAAATTGATAAGGAAAAGTATGCATTTAGCATTAAATGTCCTAGCAGCAGCGAGGATTATCTTCGCACAATATTGGGAAGATGAAGAAACACCGCAAGATGAAGAGATAATTCAGAAGATACTAGATTCTGCAGAAATGGATAGACTTACATTGAAAATCAAACAGGAAGAAGACACAGAATATTATCAAACATGGAACTTATTTTACCGGTGGTTGGAAAAAAAGGGGTGGAGAGTAAGAATGGAATCTGTATTGTTAAGCAAATTAAATACCCAGACAACACGATGTTTATCAAGCACTAAGAAATGTAATTAATAGAAAATTAATAAAATTTATTTTTTAAAAAGAAAAGAAATGGATATGGTTCAGTTAAAAAGCTAATTGAACTCAGACTAACGCCATTCCAATGACTTGGGCGAGGGGATAGATGGTCATCATGATAGCAGTGTTCCAATATCTCAGGGGTTGCCACAAAGACGAGGGAGTCAAACTATTCTCCAAAGCACCTGGGGGTAGAACAAGAAGCAATGGGTGGAAACTAATCAAGGAGAGAAGCAACTTAGAACTAAGGAGAAACTTCCTGACAGTTAGAACAATTAATCCGTGGAACAGCTTGCCTCCAGAACTTGTGAATGCTCCAACACTGGAAGTTTTTAAAGAAGATGTTGGATAACCATTTGTCTGAAGTGGTGTAGGGTTTCCTGCCTAAGCAGGGGGTTGGACTAGAAGACCTCCAAGGTCCCTTCCAACTCTGTTATTCTATTCTATTCTAAAATGGAGGTCAGACATCCATCAAGTCTTTGACTCACACTCTGGATACCGACAGAAGGAAGAAGAGAAACTTTCTAAGTCTCTCAATCGAAACTTTCCTAGATTTCTCTGCTAAGTGATGGAAAAAAGAGAACATCCCTAACTCTTCTTCTTAAGCAGAAATCTGAGAATGAGTGGCCTCTTTTAAAATATCCCTAAAGGGGGACAGAAAAATTGAGCTGGTGAAAGGAGGGATTTACTAAAGTTTTTACAGAAAGAATCCAGAACTTGCAGGTGTGTTTACTGGCTGCTGCCTTGGCCTGTCATCGGAGCTTGGAAATATTTTCCTTCCAAATTCCCTTCTCTGCCTTCTACGTTATCCCGCACGGACTCGCTCCTAATCCTGTCTTCCCATACAGCCAGAGGTGGGTATTCAGCCGGTTCGGACCAGTTGAGACGAACCGCTAGTAGCGACCGGCGCTATGCCATCCCATTGAAGCACATTTTGAAGCCGCGTACATGCGTGCTAGCCACGTGTGCAAGCACAGCGCATGTGCAGAAGGCCACACGCATGCATGGAGGAGGCGCATACGCTCACATTTGCAAACCGGTAGGGAAGGTAAGTGATACCACTGGAATAAAATCTGTCTTTAGTGTGTTTGCTTGATATTCTGCTACAAAGCTAAATCTGCCCTTTGACCGGGTGTCAGTTTTCTATCTGGAGGCAACAGCTCACCTGTTTTATGGACTGGATATATTTTGTATTAATGCATTATTAAGCCCCGCGACTCGAATCCTTTCCATGTTCTGTATGCGGCATCTGTTTTGCTCGCTGGTTCTAGTCCTGCAGGCAATCCTTGCGTCTCTGCTTTCTAAGCTCCAAATTAAATGATTCAACAGGAGATAATTTTTTATTCTATCTGCAAGGTCTGTTATCCAAGTTCCTAGTCCTTAAAAGCATGTGTCCAACCTTCAGTCATGTTCTATTGTGTGTGTTTTTAAACGAAGAAGTTAATGCTCTTTCTTGTGCTAAGCCAACAGCCAGGCAAATAAACTTGTTTAAACAAAGTAAACAGATTAACAGAGTTGGAAGGGACCTTGCAGGTCATCTAGTCCAGAGGTCACCAACCGGTGTTCCGCAGACCACTGGTGATGCGCGACAAAATATTGGCGGTCCGCAGCGCACCCGGGTGGAAGAGATGCTCCGGGATGACCAATGGGCCAGTCCTGTGACTAGAGCTGTGGAATATGGGACCAGCCAGGCAGCTCGTGGTGGGGCTAGAAATCTCCGCCATAGAGGGTGGTACGTGCAATGTGCAACTTTGCAGGTGGGGCAACGTGCAAGGAGTAGCACAGCCTTCACCGGCCGGAATGAGGTAATGGTACTGTTGCGGCAAGGAGGGGTGGCAGTGCAGGGTGGCCAAAGCAATAGGTGTTGGCAACCCCCGGCTCTTTTGTTCCCCTGCTGTGGCTTTCTGTTGGCTGAACCCACCATTGGCTGGCCCTGCCCCTCGGCCACCCCTCCCACTCACTCCTCGCCTGGCCTGAGAAGGGAACAGCAATCATGTCACCCCTAGTCCTTCTTTTCATTAAATTATTCTGAGTTGTCATTGTCTGCAATGGATAGAATATTCAATCTATTTTGACTTGTGTTCCGTTGGAACACAACTGTGTGTTTTCTGAACAATTGTTCTCAAGCGAGACGGCTTTGTTTTAGGACCAAAAGAGAACATGTTGACTAGTGCAGGGGTCCCCAACCCCCCTCCCCATCTGTGGGATGGCACCAGGTCATGCCATGCCAGAAAGTGGTCCGTGCAAACAAGCAGCATGCAAAATCACGCCCTCTCCGGTCAATGGAAAAACCTATCCTCACCGGTCGCTGGTACCCAAAAGGTTGTGAGTCGCTGGGGTAGTTGATATATAGACCATTAAAAACAGGCAACAAAATGTCTACAATCTTGGGAAAACAACTTTCTCTTTTCTGGTCCGGGGGTTGGCATAAGCAAGCAACAGTATTTCACAACAATTAAAAATGTCAATATTATCGTCTCTTGGGGCCTAGATGCACACTATTTTGTAGACCCCGTAAATGCAATTGAAAGAACATTATAAAGCCCTACAGTGTATTCCTATCAGTGTCAATTTTAAAAGCAGTATATCAGCTGCTGTTTGCTAAGGAGTTGCGTTGGAAGAGGACTCTTGCTTTGCGGGTTCTGAGAGCAGACTTCCCCGAGGAGAACCTCTGATCTGATCCAGGAATTAACTTTCAGCCACCTTTACGCTTTACGCAAAGCACATAAACAGGCTACCTACTTTTTTATGTTCTCAGGGTGTTTTTTTTTTAATTCTCTGCACTGCCTTTGGTCTGTTTGATTGGATCTATCTATCTATCTATCTATCTATCTATCTATCTATCTATCTATCTATCTATCTATCTATCTATCTATCTATCTATCTATCTATCTATCTATCTATCTATCTATCTATCTATCTATGAGCTCTCTAGCCTGCCGCAATCTCTGCAGACTCTCGGCAACTTATCAAATCAGATCAAACCAAGCATTGAAGTAAGGATAACAAAATAGAGCCACAATAAACGAGCAAACACACAAAAACAACTCTCCCCTCCCCCATTTTGAACCTATCTCGTCAACCAATCTGGTACCCAATCCCAAATCCTCTTGAAAAGTGTTCAGATTCTTCTGGAAGAGACCCAAGGTAGGAGAACTTTATAGATAGAATGTTAAGACTCAAAATTGAATGTGGGACGCCAAAGGTAAGCCATGCGGGGTCTGCAGTAGAGATGTCCCATGTCCTCAATATGCTGGGAAGCTTCTGGGCTCCTGCATTTGGTACAGCGGTGTGATTCAAATAATTGAATAATAACAAGCGGTTCTCTGCCCTAATAACCGGTTGGGTGGGTGTGGCCATGGTGGGCATGGCCAGCGGGTGTGACAGGCAGCACTCGGCCTCCTGTACCCCCTGGGAGCAAAAACAGGCACAGGGGTGGGTAGGAAATGTGCCACACCCATGTGCCCCATTTTGGGCCTAGAAGGCCTCCCTGAAGCCTCCTGGGAAGCGAAAACGGGCCGCGGGGGGTGCACCACACCCCCTGCCCCCCATTTGGGCCTGGGAGGCCTCCCTGCACTTATCTGGGAGCCAAAATGGGGTGCGTGGGGACTCCTGGGAGGGGCGGGAAGGGGCGGAGCCAACCAGCAATTTAACTACCGGTGCACACGAACCAGCCCGAACCGGCTGAATCCCACCACTGATTTGGTACCTGCTGAAGCTTCACAAAGGTTCTTCAAGGCAGTCCCGGGAAGAGAGCCTTGCAGTAGTCTAAGTGGGTGGTAATGAAGGCACGGTTCACTGAAGACAGATCTTCTCATCCCAGGCCAGTGTCATAACACAACTTAGTGGCCTTATGAATGTAATAAGGCATCTATTCAGATGTTGATGGTCTACAAACACCACCACCCTGCCCCATCTTGTTTCTCAAGATGGGTTTTCATCCTATCTGGACATCCTGTCAGAACTGTAACGTCAAATGCTGGTTGCTCAGATTTGCTTTTTTCCTTTTCCCTTCACATTCCCTTTCCTTACACGCTATTATCTTCGCCACTGAGGGCCTGAACTGTTGCACTACCGATGTTGTCAGCTGTGATTTGCCAAGCAGCCAAATTTTGATCCCAGGACTGTTGTATAGAGCCAATCTTAAGCTACACACAGAGACAACAAGAGCCGAGGTGGCGCAGCAGTTAGAGCGCAGTACTGCAGGCCACTTTAGCTGACTGTGATCCGCAGGTCAGCGGTTCAAATCTCACCGGCTCAAGGTTGACTCAGCCTTCCATCCTTCCGAGGTAGGTAAAATGAGGACCCAGATTGTTGGGGGCAATGTAAATATACATTGCTTACTGGTGTATATCGCTTAGAGAGTGCTTGCACTGTGAGGCGGTATATAAATCTCACAAATAAATAAACAAATAAACAAGTTAAGTGGCTTGCCCACTTGGAGAGGCTGTCTTGGGATTCCAGACCGTACAAGGCACATACCAAAAGAGGAGAAGGTCAAAGAACACCAGGCAGAGGGAAAAACAACATCAGAGTCACACCACAACAGCATCAATTAACAATGGTTGCCAGAAGAGCAACGACCAGGGCCAGTGCAAGTTTGAACGGTCACTAAATGAAGGTTGTAAGTTGAGGACTACTTGTAGTATGATGATGTTCATCCATCGTGTTTGAAGAGGACCTTGACACCTATGAGAATCGGGGGGGGGGGTGTCAAGACTTGCGCGTGAATTGGATTAAAGTGAGGGAGAGGTGCGCATAGTCAGCCTTACTCTCTCTTCCCAGATTCCATCTTGCTCCAAATAGCAGGACAAGAGTCGAGACAGTTGGAGATGGGCTGGGCGCAGTGGTTGACCAGGGCGTCTTTCGTGTCTTGCCGTGCTCTTAGCGTACCACATCGCTTGCAGAGACCGCCTTCATGTCCGTTGTCCTATTCTAGTAGGTTTCATCCGCTCAGTCCACTGGAATCTGTCTTCACATGCTCGGGATAGACAAGTCCCTATCTCACCAAAGGTCGATGACCCAACGGCTACTCTCAACCTGGTTTGGCCAGCCTGTCGAAGCTGTTGCCCGGGGTGTGGCCGCTGCGCATGCTACAGCTGCTAGG
Source organism: Diadophis punctatus similis (assembly GCA_023053685.1). Classification (NCBI taxonomy): domain Eukaryota; kingdom Metazoa; phylum Chordata; class Lepidosauria; order Squamata; family Dipsadidae; genus Diadophis; species Diadophis punctatus. The sequence goes on along the minus strand of JALIGW010000024.1, from coordinate 2,165,908 downwards.
AGCCACAGGTGAGAGCTGAGTGACAGGTGGGGACCAAAGGTGAACGAGCTGCCCTAAAAGCTGCCCTAGAATGAGCTGCTGTAAAAGGACACGACATACACCCCACCTGTAGTATATAATGCAGGTAAAGATGCTCTGATTAAATAAATATCTGAAGAAATTAGAGGGAGGTGGTTGAGGGGAAATGGAGATTGCCTGCCTACGAAGTAGGGTCAGTGGAGAGATTAAGCCTCCGTTCTGGAGACCCAGATAAGCTTCTTATAAAATTATCTGTGAACCTCTGGCAAATTCATGATCCATGTTCAGAGATTCTGGATTTGCGGCCCCATCCTTTAACTGTTGTACGGCACTAGGCTTTAAGATTAGGAGCAGAATAAAATGAATTGTAAACAGGATCCAGGCTTTTGTGATTTCTCTCTGAAGAATGAGTGTTTAAGGGTAATATTTTCTCCCATCCTGACAATTTTTGAAAAGGGACTCAAAGTGTAATTCAGGAGGGGAGGAAGCTAGAGAAATTATCAGGGATTATTATTTTTGTAGCTTTCATGACAAACTGTCGGGAGCACACGGAAATGTTTCAGGCAATTAAACAGGTAGGGACCTCGGGAAATATACTTAATATATGATTCCACTAACTAAAAACAACTCTTCATACTTAATATATGATTCCACTCACTAAAAGCAACTCTTCAGATCCAGCCCTATATATATATATACACATATATACACGCTACTGATTTACACCCACTGCTGCAGAGATAATTACATTTCACCCTGATAAATGTAAAGGAGCCAGGAAAGACTTTGAAAAATTAGTGTTTTTTTCCTGGGAAACTCATGAAATTCCTAGTAGCTGGCTTATTGATAGTTCTGCAGAAATCAAAGAGATGCTGAGAACGAGAGAGCTTTGTGAAGGACCATCTCGGATAGCTTGATAGGGATAAAAAGTTCAAGAGAGGACAACCAAAGACTCACAACTCGGCTTGGAAAACTGCCTTTGAAAGTTTAGCATGCTTTGGACGAATGGTTGCAGAGGTTGATGGAGTTGGCTGAAATGGCAAAATTGACTCTTTTGATCAAAGAAAAGAATATAAGTGCTTTTGTTTCCACATGGAGACCGCTTCTGAACTTTGTGCTTGAAGTGGAAAAGAATCATCATCATTTAACGACCCCATAATCCCTTGCGGGGTGGAGTCTGGGCAACTGAATGGAGCTAGCAGAGCGTTTAATGGCCGGATGCCCTTCCTGTCGCCAATGTGGAGCTTTGTTCAGCAGATATATTCTCAGTGTGCCCAGAGAGAGAAATATCTGCCTCTACCTAGGATCGAACTCACAGCCCCCTGATTGTGAGGCGAGAGCTCTACCTCTAGGCCACTGCACCATTCCTTGAAGTGGAAAAGAATGAAACGTTGGTTTTGGGTTTTACCGAGTAGATTGATAGATCTTTATAGCAATGGCTTGTTCATATTGTTATGAAAAAGCAAAAAATTGTGATTTGATGCTAATGCCTTATTTTACTGCAACAAAGAGAGTTAGAAGTCAATGGTTCTTTTTTCTTTTTTCTTTTCTTATCCTTCCTCACTTCTCTTCTCCATCTTCCTCCCCATTGCTTTTCTATTTTGTATCTTATAATATTTTATAACACAATAAAAGTTATTGATAGATAGATAGATATAGAGATAGATAGATAGATAGATAGATAGATAGATAGATAGATAGATAGATAGATAGATAGATAGATATAGATAGATAGATAGATAGATATAGATATAGATATAGATATAGATATAGATATAGATATAGATATAGATATAGATATAGATATAGATAGATAGATATAGATATAGATATAGATACAGAGATAGATAGAGATATGATGTAAAAAGATGTGGAGACTCTAGAAAGAGTGCAGAGAAGAGCAACAAAGATGATTAGGGGACTGGAGGCTAAAACATATGAAGAACGGTTGCAGGAACTGGGTATGTCTAGTTTAATGAAAAGAAGGACCAGGGGTGACATGATAGCAGTGTTCCAATATCTCAGGGGCTGCCACAAAGAAGAGGGAGTCAAGCTATTCTCCAAAGCACCTGAAGGCAAAACAAGAAGCAATGGGTGGAAACTAAACAAGGAGAGAAGTAACTTAGAACTAAGGAGAAATTTCTTGACAGTTAGAACAATTAATCCGTGGAACAGCTTGCCTCCAGAAGTTGTGAATGCTCCAACACTGGAAGTTTTTAAGAAGACGTTGGATAACCATTTGTCTGAAGTAGTGTAGGGTTTCCTGCCTAGGCAGGGGGTTGGACTAGTAGACCTCCAAGGTCCCTTCCAACTCTGTTGCTATTATTATTATAGATAGAGATAGATAGATAGATGATAGATAGATAGATAGATAGATAGATAGATAGATAGATAGATAGATAGATAGATAGATAGATAGATAGATAGATAGATAGATAGAGATAGATAGAGATAGATAGATAGATAGATAGATAGATAGATAGATAGATAGAGATAGAGATCGATCAATAGATAGATAGATAGATAGATAGATAGATAGATAGATAGATAGATAGATAGATAGATAGATAGATAGATAGATAGATAGATAGATAGATAGATATTGGTATAGATATAGATATAGATATAGATATAAATATAGATATAGATATATAGATACACACACACACACACACACACACACACACACACACACACACACACACACACACACACGAAAGTTTAGCATGCTTTTGAGCAAAGCAAGATGGCTGAACTGTTTCGATCCTATGGTACCATTGACGGATTTCTCTTTCTACAGAGACTCAACCCAACACTAACATCATTTTGGCATGAAGTGAAGACCTTTCTATCTGCCCAGACTTTTAAACTCAGTTTTAATTCTATTTCAATGGCATTTAACACCTACGGTTTTGAGGTTTTTGAATGACAGCCTGCAGCTGCCTCGTTTCTAGGGTGGTTTTATTTTGCATTTTTATGGTGACGTTTCCATTCAAATTGTATTTTTAGCATGCTTGATTGTAAAGGGTCTGGAGACAGTAGTGGGTTCTAAAACCCCCTTACTACTGGTTCGCTTATGCGCGATGCTTCTGTGCATGCGCAGATGTGTCCCGGGCGGGTGGGCAGAGCCTCCTGCCACTGGCGCTACCGGTTCTTAGAACCGGGCCAAACCAGGAGCAATCCACTGCTGTCTGGAGAGCTTTGGCTATGGGGCAGTTTAAAAAAAATATTAAATGAAATAAAAAGAAATCAATATACTCACCAATAAATAAGTTCGCACTTGGAAAGAACTAAAAACATTTAATCAGAGAAGAAATACAAGGAGCCCTTACGACTTACGAACACAATTGAGACCCTAATTTTCATTACTGAGTGAGGCAGTTGTTAAGGGAACTCTGGCCAATTTCACAACCTTGTCCCCCACAGTTGTTAAGTGAATCATGCAGTCATTAAGCAAATCTAGCTTCCCTATTGTTGGAAGCCAGCAGGGGAAATTGCAAATGGCAATCACATAATTGCGGGATGCTGCAACAGTTGCAATCACAGCCCAGCTGCCAAGCACCCAAATTTTGATTATCTGATATTCTACATGACAATTAAAAAGCAGGAGAGGGAGTCAAACTATTCTCCAAAGCCCCTGAGGCAGAGGTGGGTTCCTGCCGGAGCTGCCCGGTGCGCAGCTCCGGTAGGGGGCGGCCGATTGCACAACCGCTCCGGAGCCCTCTCTGCCGGTCCACCCGGCGCGTCGCCATTTTTTCTGTGATTTTGGGTCGATTTTGCTTCTGCACATGTGCAGAAGCAAAATCGCGCCAAAATCTCGTGAGGGGACATGCGCGCGCGCGAGATTTTGGCGAGATTTTTCCTCCGTGCATGCGGGATGCTGAAGCGTGGAGATGCGCGTGCCTGGCTCCGGCAGCGAGTTAAGTGAGCAACCCGCCCCTGCCCTGAGGGCAGAACAAGAAGCAATGGATGGAAACTAATCAAGGAGAGATCCAACCTAGAACTAAGGAGAAATTTCCTGACAGTGAGAACAATTAATCAGTGGAACAGCTTGCCTCCAGAAGTTGTGAATGCTCCAACACTGGAAGTTTTAAAGAAGAGATTGGACAGCCATTTGTCCGGAATGGTATATAGCCGTGATGGTGAGCCTATGGCACACGTGCCACAGGTGGCATGCGGAGCCATATCTGAGGGCACGCGAGGTATAGCACTATGTCAGTTTCAGTGCGCTGGCCAGCTGATTTTTGGTCTTCTGGAGGGGGGAGGCTGTTTTCACCCTCCCCAGGCTTCAGAAAAGCCTCCGGAGCCTGTGGATGGCAAAAAAACGGACCCAACGCTTTCCTGAAGCCTGGGGAAGGCGAAAAATGGCCCAACGGGCCTACCGGAAGTCCGGAGGCCTCAGTGAGGCCTGTGCGCATACTTGGGGGGGGGAAGCAGGGGGGGTTGTGCATGCATGCACAGGGGGAGGGTATTGCATTATGGGTGTGGGCACACACACGTGCGCTATCACGCACGCATGCCTGCACGCACCCTTTTGGCACCCGAGCAAAAAAAGGTTCGCCATCACTGGTATATAGAGTCTCCTGCTTGAGCACCCAAAGACCTCCAAGGTCCCTTCCATCTCGATTCTGATTCTCAAGGCAGGAGAAGAAGCAATGGGTGGAAATTAAACAAGGAGAGAAGCAACTTAGAACTAAGGAGAAATTTCCTGACGGTTAGAACAATTAATCCGTGGAACAACTTGCCTCCAGAAGTTGTGAATGCTCCAACAATGGAGGTTTTAAAGAAGATGTTGGATAACCATTTGTCTGAAGTGGTGTCGGGTTTCCTGCCTAAGCAGGGGGTTGGACTAGAAGACCTCCAAGGTCCCTTCCAACTCTGTTGTTCTGTTATTCTATTGTTATTCTGTTATTAATTAGTGTGTTTGGGAAGCCTCAGGGAAGTGGGTTTGTGCCCAAAACTTTGGAGGAAAGACTGTTACATGCAACCCCTTCTTTGTCCACGAGTTTCCTGCCTTCCTCTCAAAAGAAAGGCGGTGACAAGGGGGAGGAGATGGAGGTCAGAAGCTACCTCAACCGATCGTCCCATTTTTATTTATTAAGATAAAGGTGGCCGTCTGCCTGTCTTCCATCAAAAGTGGAAAGTGCCTGATATTACTTCTGGAATTGGCAGCTGCTCAGGACTCTGCCCAGCCACCGCAAGGGAGGGAAGTGAATTGCTAATCCATCAAAGTCACTTGGCAAAGAAGACCAGGTGAGTCAGAAATCCCAAGTTTCCAGAAGGAACGAGAGATGGATGATTTCATAAAACTCTTTATCCATCAGGAAACTGAGTTACACGAACCTCGGGAAAGAAAAAAGAGAAGAGCGGGATCAGAACAACAGCCCAACTCACCCTGCATTCATATTTTCTTTTGACCCTAGTTTGTTGAACAAGCCACATGGGACTGATTAACCCAGCACACTGAATACTTACCATGATTTCCAATCTTTGATAGATGGATGCCTTCGCTGGGTTAACGCAAAAATCAAATAAACCATCTCATGTCCCCCGAAGAAATGTGAACTCATTCCTTGCTCTGAAAGAGTTCAAAGGACCAGAACCTTCTGGATTTGGTAAGTCTATTTCTACATGGGCAGGTCACCCAAGTTTTATTCTTTGCTTGCCATCATCTTGGGTGTACAAATCCATCCAATGAGTCAATCACTCGTTATTACTGCAGAGGTAGTCCTGGACTGTTTTCCCCAGTTGCAATGGATGGCTGTGAAAGTTGGACCATAAGGAAGGCTGAGCGCCAAAGAATGGAGGCCTTTGAACTATGGTGCTGGAGAAGACTCCTGCGAGTCCCTTGGACTGCAGGGCGATCCAACTGGCCGGTCCTATAGGAGATCAACCTTGACTGCTCTTTAAAAGGCCAGATCCTGAAGATGAAATGCAAATACTTTGGCCACCTAATGAGAAGGAAGGACTCACTGGAGAAGAGCCTAATGCTGGGAACGATTGAGGGCAAAAGAAGAAAGGGATGGCAGAGAACGAGGTGGCTGGATGGAGTCACTGAAGCAGTCGGCATGAGCCTAAATGGACTCCAGAGGATGGTAGAGGACAGGAAGGCCTGGAGGAACGTTGTCCATGGGGTCGCGATGGGTCGGACACGACTTTGCAACTAACAACAAAGTCCTTGACTAATTAACACAACTGAGCTAAACATTTCTGTTGCCAAGTGTCTGAATTTTGATCACGTGTCCATGGGGATCTGCAGCGGTTATAAGTAGATAGAAGATAGAAGATAGTAACTAGAATTTACTGTCGATATAAATTGCTGTATTATAACCCTAGAGGTTACATAGTGTAGTTGTATGTATGTTATTGTATCATTTTGTTTTGTCTATTTTTTGTATATACGTTTTCTTTTGTGTTTTTTTAAAATGTAAATAACTAAATAAAAATTATTTTTTAAAAAGAAGAAGATAGTAACTAGAAGATAGGCTCAAGATCCAGACGGATCTTGACAGACTTGAGCACTGGGCGGTATCTAACAAAATGAAATTCAACGTAGAGAAAAGTAAAGTCTTATACTTAGGTAAGAAAAACCAAAAGTACACATACAGACTGGGTGAAACCAGGCTTAAGAGCAGTGACTGTGAGAGGGATCTTGGAGTCTTAGTGGACAACCAGCTAAACATGAGCCAGCTGTGTGCAGCGGCAGCCAAAAAAGCCAATGCAATCCTAAGTTGCATTAACAGAGGGATACAATCAAGATCACGGGAGGGACTAATACCACTCTATAAAGCCTTAGTAAGACTACACCTAGAGTACTGCATCCAGTTTCAGTCACCACACTATAAAAAAGATGTTGAGACTCTAGAAAAAGTGCAGAGAAGAGCAACCAAGATGATTAGGGGACTGGAGGCTAAATGATACGATGAACGGTTGCAGGAATTGGGCATGGCTACTCTAGTGAAGAGAAGGACCAGGGGAGACAGGATAGCAGTCTTCCAATATTTGAGGGGCTGCCACAGAGAGGAGGGGGTCAAGCTATTTTCCAAGGCACCTGAAGGCCAGACAAGGAATAATGGATGGAAACTGATCAAGGAGAGATTCAACCTAGAAATAAGGAGGAACTTTCTGACAGTGAGAACAATCAACCAATGGAACAGAAGTTGCCTTCAGAAGTTGTGGGAGCTTCATCACTGGAAGCTTTCAAGAAGAGACCGGACTGACATTTCTCAGAAATGGTGTAGGGCAGTGATGGCGAACCTTTTTTTCCTCGGGTGCCAAAAGCGCAAGCGCGGGCACTATCGCGCATGCGCCAGTGCCCACACCCATAATTCAATGCCTGGGGAAGGTGAAAACCGCCTTCCCTGCCCCCCCGGAGGCCCTCTGGAGGCCAGAAATGGCCCATTTCCCAACTTCTGGTGGGCCCGATAGGCCCATTTCCCCCCCTCCCCAGGCTCCAGAGGCTTCCCTGGAGTCTGGGGAGGGCAAAAATGCCCTCCCCCATCCTCCCAGAGGCCCTCTGGAAGCTGAAAAGCCCTCCCAGAGCCTCCGTGTGAGCTGAAAATCAGTTGGCCTGCACGCTGGAGCTGAGTTACAGCAACAGCTCGCGTGCCGGTAATAGCACTTTATAGCACTTTACTTATATACCGCTTCATAGTGCTTTACAGCACTCTCTAAGCGGTTTACAGAGTTCAGCATATTGCCCCCAACAATCTGGGTCCTCATTTTACCCACCTCGGAAGGATGGAAGGCTGAGTCAACCTTGAGCCTAGTGAGATTTGAACAGCTGGACTGCTGAACTAGCAATCAGCTGAAGGTCGCAATGCTGCTTTTAACCACTGCGCTATCTCAGATATGCAGACTGCGCTATCGTAGATATGGCTCCGCGTGCCACCTGTGGCACGCGTGCCATAGGTTCGCCATCACTGGTGTAGGGTCTCCTGATTGAGTGGGGGGTTGGACTAGATGACCTACAAGGTCCCTTCCAACTCTGTTAATCTGTTAAGTATGAAGAACGGTCATAAGTCACTTTTGGGAGTGCTGTCGTAACTTTGAATGGTCACTTCACGAATTGTTTTAAATTGTCAAGACTTCAGAAATCCAATATGATAGGAGGACACATTTGTCACTTAAAAGCTAATAAAATAATCGTGATAAAAAGACAACTCAGCTCTCCAAGACAAAACGTGGTGGAGGATTGGCCATGAAATCATCTATTCATCACAGTCAAGGCTTCCTCGGCCCCCAAATCAATTCCAAAATGTAATGAAGAGAAAACTTGGCTCTACCTAGGAACTTGACCTCCTTGTCACTTCAAGTTCATGCTCTTCCTTCTAAACAGATGAATGGATACCACCAAGATATTGCCTAAGATGTCTATTCTATTCTATTCTATTCTATTCTATTCTATTCTATTCTATTCTATTCTATTCTATTCTATTCTATTCTATTCTATTCTTCATTCCAATATCTATTCTATTCTATTCTATTCTTCATTCCACTATCTATTCTATTCTATTCTATTCTATTCTATTCTATTCTATTCTATTCTATTCTATTCTATTCTATTCTATTCTTCATTCCAATATCTATTCTATTCTATTCTATTCTATTCTATTCTATTCTATTCTATTCTATTCTATTCTATTCCATATTTTCTCTATTCTATTCTATTCTATTCTATTCCATTCCATTCCATTCCATTCCATATTTTCTATTCTATTCTATTCCATTCCATTCCATTCCATATTTTCTATTCTATTCCATTCCATTCCATTCCATTCCATTCCATTCCATTCCATTCCATTCTCTATTCTATTCTATTCTATTCTATTCTATTCTATTCTATTCTATTCTATTCCATTCCATTCCATTCCATTCCATTCCATTCCATCCCATCCCATCCCATCCCTTCCCATCCCTTCCCACCCTATCCTATCCTATGTCTATTTTTGACTATGGATTCCTTTTCTCCTCCTCTCCTCCCCATTCTACAAACTTCCTGAAGAAACCAGTTTGGGAGGGAAGATCTGTTAGCAACGGAAGTTTCAACTCTTCTCTTGTGTGACAGTAAAAGCGGGACTCACTTCATTTCACTCAAGGCATTCAATTCAAAGAATCCTTTTCACCATGTAAAATTCACTGCTGGCTCCTCATTAATCCTACCCAACACATAACACTTGCTCAAGGTCTAATCCCCCTCCTATTGTATCTCCCTCTTGCTAATTCTCTTCCTCTGCTTAATAATTTGTCCCCTTTTAAATAGATTTTCTGAAGTTGAGCATGTCTCTACAGTCTTCTCTGGTGGCCTTATTTCTTGCATTTTTTGATTCAACGGAAATGTTGAAAGCAAGTCAAAAAGATACACTATTTCTGGTTGTTGTCCCCCCCTCTCAAAGTATTGGGGGAGTGGGGGAGAGAATTAGAAAACCTTTGTGGCAATTTCATCCTACTTGATAAATTAAGCTTATTTAGTTGCTACACTGAGGCATAAATGAGGCATGAAAAAAATCCACAATGGTTTAATTCAAATTTGTTAAGCCAAAACCAAGAGAACTGTATTATGGCTTAGGGTTATAAGTAAATTCAGCCTCACTTTCAATTCAAATTCAATTCAAAAAACCAAAATCAATTTTCGGAGATGATTCAAACCATAAAATTGGTTGGGTTCTATGTTCCAAAGCGAATCCATAATTTAAATTAAATTTTGGCTAATGCAGTGAATGCAGCCAGGAACGTTTATCTGCGTGTACCACTGCTCTCTCAAGGGAATTGACAATTGCAAGTCTGCATGAAAAGAACGGTTGGGACAAACAGAACGTGGAACCAATAGAAGAAAATATTTGCAGCTCAGGTTGAACTGTGGAGTCCTTGGTGCTCTCTGAATTTCGGTTCTGCAACCCAACAAGACAGACACAGACTTCAGAGGATAATCAGAACTGCAGAAAAAACAATTGCTGCCAACCTGCCTTCCATTGAGGACCTGTATACTGTACCAGTCAAAAAGAGGGCCGTGAAAATATTTACTGACCCCTCGCATCCTGGACATAAATTGTTTCAACTCCTACCCTCAAAACGACGCTATAGAGCACTGCACACCAGAACAACTAGACACAAGAACAGTTTTTCCCCGAACGCCATCACTCTGCTAAACAAATAATTCCCTCAACACTGTCAAACTATTTACTAAGTCTGCACTACTATTAATCTTCTCATTGTTCCTATCACCCATCTCCTCCCACTAATGACTGTACGACTGTAACTTGTTGCTTGTATCTTTACAATTTATATTAATATGGATTGTTTCCTGATTGCTTATTTGTACCTGGACTAACATTAAGTATTGTACCTCATGATTCTTGATGAACGTATCTTTTCTTTTATGTACACTGAGAGCTTATGCACCAAAGACAAATTCCTTGTGTGTCCAATCACACTTGGCCAATAAAGAATTCTATTCTATTCTATTCTATTCTATTCTATTCTATTCTATTCTATTCTATTCTATTCTATTCTATTCTATTTGGTAGGTGGTTTTTTTTGCAGCATTTCATTACCCAATAAGGTAACACCATCAGTGCTAGATGGGAGTGGAGTTCAGAGCAAGCCTCTGCCAAGCTCAGATAGCATCAAGGACCCCACAGAATGTGGAACTTCTGATCTTGGAAGATGCCTTGTCTTATCCCCTGAAGACGTTTTGTTTCAGAGTTCTTCAGCATAACCTCCATTTAGCTTTTTAGAACTTAGAATAAATTTATTGTCACTCTGAATGTACACTAATCGGCGTACATTAAAATAAAATTTCGTTGCATAAGGCTGTCAAAGGTTCACCACCTCCAATATTCACTACACAAATATGGCAAAATAAATAAATAAATACAAAATTATGCATATACCTATATCATCTCTCTCTCTCTCTTTCTCTCTCTCTCTCGATAGATAGATAGATAGATAGATAGATAGATAGATAGATAGATAGATAGATGATAGATAGATAGATAAGCCAAATAACACACACTCACTCACTCACGAAATCTCCATAACTGTAAAGCCTACAAACTTGAAACTTGGCATGTATGTTCCTCTTGGCTTCTAGGTGCTTGCTAAGAAAGGAGTTTTCGAAATGACCATCAGATCATTAGTATTTCTTATATAGTATTGTATTAATTAACACGCTCTGATGCTGATAGACGTTCTACTCCCCCTCCCCACCTGAAAAGAACTCTGTTCCAACTGCCAGTTGCCTTATATTAACACGCTCTGATGCTAAGGAGTTATACATTCCACATAAATTTTCAAGCTTTAAGTGTCAATGCATCAAGCCCGATCGTAACTACTCATTAATTTTCAAGATTTAACTGTCAATTTATCAAGCCCGATTACATAGTTTCGTAGCGAAGCACAGGTATCCAGCTACTAGTATATTATATGACACAGAGAAACAACACAGTCTAGTTCGGACGCTTACATGTACATGGCGAGAAAAACGAATCTTGGGAGTTTACCAGATGAGTTTCTTTGATTGATCATGGATACCTAGCTGATGAATCTTCAATCACTCTTGATTTCAAAACACAGGCTTTCTTGATATGTTGGTTGGCTAAGCAAGGACTTTGTGGGTAGACAATACGGAGAGGTTCCTTCAGAAGAAGGAAACGTGGGCAGAGGGCTAAGCAAACTTTCTCTCCCATTGAAACCACTGAGGTCACGCTAGCCCATGATGTGTTCACCAGGCGCAGGAAAGGTCTCATGAATATTGACCATACAAATTGGTCCCCGGGTTCTTGGTGACATTAAAGGATGGCTTTCCAAAGAATTTGTGTCAGGTAAGACAAAATGCATCACCCCCTGAACAAATTAAAATTGATCTCAACTTGCTTGCTTTATCTGCAAGTGAACTGTGTCTCAGATATGGAATCAGGGGGGCCATAAGGACACGGAATCTAATTAAAAAGCTTAGCAAAGGGATTTGTTTGTGGCCTCAGTCTATGCTTCTGAAGAGGTCCCATCTATCATCTTAGATCAGATAGGACCCAGCAAGTGGAAGGAACACCAGAAATTGCCTGCTTCCCTTTGCAACATCCTGACTCTCTTTTCAGTAAAATTAGAATAATGACTTCACTCTGGAGCTGTGGATAAAAGTTGTTCAAGGACCTTGGGGAAAGTTATCTTTTTAGAAGTACTTACTCTATATAGTACTAAAGTTCTTGTGTCTGATTGTTTGTAAGCCTCAATTGGGCAAAACGATGCATCGGAGGGCAATGATGCTTGGATCAAGGTATGGCTAACTTACACAATGAGTTCAACATAGCAATAGCAATAGCACTTTGACTTATATACCACTTCATAGTACTTTACAGCCCTCTCTAAGCGGTTTACAGAGTTCAGCATATTGCCCCCAACAATCTGGGTCCTCATTTTACCCACCTCAGAAGGATGGAAGGCTGAGTCAACCTTGAGCAGGTGAGATTTGAACAGCTGAACTGCTGAACTGCAGTGCTGCACTTTAACCACTGCGCCACCTCGGCTCTTGGGACCCATGACTCCTGCGGGATTGAAATTTAGCAAAGTTGTGCCCGCTTTAGTGCTGCTGTATTGCTGTACTGCCACAGTAAGCTGCAGTCATGTGATTGTCATTTCTAATGACAGCTACCTACAAGGAAAGTCAGTGGGGAAGCCATCGGGAAGTCAGAAATTGCTCTTGATTCCATTGCTTTTTAGCCTTCTGTTTAGGTAACAAACTATCTCTGAAACAATGACCCAATGGGTTATGCTTTGTCTAGTTGTTACTATTTCAGTCTTACTCTTCTACATTGTGGTTAGACAACTTTCTGATGGCTGGTGGTATGAGGACGCATAATTTATTTATTTATTTATTAAGAGTTCTTATAGGCCGCCCAATCCCTTGGGACTCAGGGCGGCTTACAGCAGAGATTAGAACTACAGATTAAAAAAGGCATTTAAAAACATCATATTACGATATAAAAAGCCATTCATCCTTGGGGGAATCATCTCTTCACCCCGCCTGCCGGAAGAGCCACGTTTTTACTGCCTTGCGGAAGGCCAGTAGGGTGGGGATAGTCCGGATCTCTGGCGGGAGTTGGTTCCAGAGAGATGGGGCTCCCACAGAGAAGGCCCTCCCCCGTGGGCCCGCCAGCCGGCATTGTTTGGCAGACGGGACCTGGAGGAGGCCCTCTCTGTGGGACCTCACTGGTCGTAGGGAGGAATGTGGCAGGATGCGGTCCCGAAGATAACCTGGCCCTGAGCCATGTAGGGCTTTAAAGGTCAAAACCAACACCTTGAATTGCGACCGGAGACCAATGGGTAGCCAATGCAGCTGGCGGAGGATGGGTGTTACGTGGGTGTATCTCGGTACACCCACCACAGCTCGCGCAGCTGCATTCTGTACCAATTGTAGTCTCCGGATGCTCTTCGAGGGTAGCCCCATGTAGAGCCCGTTACAGTAGTCAAGCCGTGAGGTGACAAGGGCATGAGTGACTGTGAGCAAAGCCTCCCTCTCCAAGTAGGGTCGCAATTGGTGCACAAGACGCACCTGTGCAAAGGTCCCCCTAGCCACAGCTGAAAGATGTTGCTCCAATTTAAGCTGTGGATCTAGGAGGACACCCAAATTGCGGACCCGTTCTGAGGGAGTCAATTTTTCTCCCCCAAGAACCAAGGAGGGACAGTCGACATAATCCTTGGGAGGCAATATCCAAAGCCACTCAGTCTTGTCTGGGTTGAGCCTGAGTCTATTCACTCCCATCCAGACCCTTACATCGTCCAGGCAGCGGCACATTACATTAACTGCTTCACTGAACTGACACGGAGTGGAGATGTACAACTGGGTATCATCAGCATACTGCTGATACCTCACCCCGTGTCGTCGGATGATCTCACCCAACGGTTTCATGTAAATGTTGAACAGGATGGGAGAGAGGACCGAGCCCTGTGGCACCCCGCAAAGCAGGGGCCTAGGGGCTGACCTCTGCCCTCCTGTCAACACCGACTGCGTCCTGTCGGAGAGAAAGGAGGAGAACCACCGAAGAACGGTGCCCCCCACTCCCATCTCCCCGAGACGACGCAGAAGGATACCATGGTCGATAGTATCGAAAGCCGCTGAGAGGTCAAGTAACACCAAGATGGAGGAATGACCTCCATCTCGGGCTCGCCAGAGATCATCCATCAGAGCGACCAAAGCAGTCTCCGTACTGTAGCCGTGCCTGAAACCCGATTGAAAGGGATCCAGATAATCCGTTTCCTCCAATAACCGCAGGAGTTGGAGCGACACCACTTTCTCGACAACTTTACCCACGAAGGGTAAGTTGGAGACTGGACGGAAGTTCTTTAAATCCGCTGGGTCCAGGGAAGGCTTCTTGAGGAGGGGCCTCACCACCGCAGCTTTTAAGGGCTGCGGGATGGACCCCTCTCTCAAAGATGCGATCACAACCGCCTGGAGCCAGCCGCGTGTCACCTCCCTGCTAGCCGAAACCAGCCAGGAGGGACACGGGTCCAATAAACAAGTGGAGGCGCTCATCGCTCCTATGGCCTTGTCCACATCCTCAGGAGTGATAGGCTCAAACTCCTCCCAAATAACAGGACTAAGACTCGCCTCTGTCATCTCGGCCTGCTCTGTCCAAATGGAGTCCAGGTCTGTCCGAATCTGAGTGATTTTATCCGCCAGGAACTGCGAAAATTCCTCAGCTCTACCCTGCAAGGGTTCTTCGCTCCCCCCCTTTGCAAGCAGGGAGCGCGTTACCCTAAACAGGGCGGCTGGGTGGGAGTCGGCGGACGCAATACGGGCGGAAAAATACGCGCATTTTGCCGCCCGTATTGCCACCAAGTAAGACTTAATGCAAGTTCTTAAAAGTGTCCGATCAGATTCAGCTTTACTAGCCCTCCATCGTCGCTCTAGGCGTCTCTTTGGGCGCTTCATCTCCCGGAGTTCCTCAGTAAACCAAGGATCCCTCCTGGATCCGCTGCCACGGAGAGGCCGCAAAGGCGCAATCCGATCTAAGGCCCCTGACGCTGCCCGGTTCCAGGCAGTCACTAGGTCCTCAGATGAATTGTGTACCAGGGATTCAGGTATTTCCCCAAGTTCCCTCTGAAATCCTTCGGATTCCATTAGGCGCCTGGGGCGGAACCACTTAATCGATCCCGCCTCCTTGCGGTGGAGGAGTGGTGCCATAAAATCCAACCTCAGGAGGAAATGATCTGACCATGACAAGGGTATTGTGACTAAACCCCTCAGCCTCAGATCATCTCTCCACTGCCCCGAGAGAAACACAAGGTCAAGTGTGTGACCACCCTCATGAGTCGGACCCTGAACTACTTGGGTCAGGTCCATGGTTGTCATGGAAGCCATGAACTCCTGGACTGCCTCCGAGGTTTCGCCGGGCAATGGCAGGTTGAAGTCCCCCAGCAATGAGCAGATCTCTATCACATTTATTTTAACAAACAAACAAACAAACAAACAAACAAACAAACAAACAAACAAACAAACAAATAATAAAATAAAATAAAATAAAATAAAATAAAATAAAATAAAATAAAATAAAATAAATAAAATAAATAAAATAAAATAAAATAAAATAAAATAAAATAAAATAAAATAAAATAAAATAATAAAATAATAAAATAAAATAAAATAATAAAATAAAATAAAATAAAATAAAATAAAATAAAATAAAATAAAATAATAAAATAAAATAAAATAAAATAAAATAAAATAAAATAAAATAATAAAATAAAATAAAATAAAATAAAATAAAATAATAAAATAAAATAATAAAATAAAATAAAATAATAATAAAATAAATTTATGGACAGAGCTTAGATTTCCTTCCTTCCTTCCTTCCTTCCTTCCTTCCTTCCTTCCTTCCTTCCTTCCTTCCTTCCTTCCTTCCTTCCTTCCTTCCCTATTTTTTCTCCATCTCTCTTCATTTCCTTCCCTCACTCCTCCTGTCTCTTTTTCCTTCCTTCTCTTTTCCTATCTTTCTCCCTCCCTCCCTCCCTCCCTTCCTTCTTTCCTTCCTTCCCTATTTTCCTCCATCTCTCTTCATTTCCTTCCCTCACTCCTCCTGTCTCTTTTTCCTTCCTTCTCTTTTCCTAACTTCCTTGCTTCCTTGCTTCCTTCTTTCCTTCTTTCCTTCGTTCCTTCCTTCCTTCCTACCTTCCTTCCTTCCTGTTCAGGAGCTGCATAACATTCATCTCCACAACAGCTCCTAGGTGCCAATTCCTCCTGCAGTTTACAATTTGGTGCAAGGCCAACTATGCAATTCCCATGATCTTCAACATGTATGGCCGCAAGGAACAGACATTTTCTCACCATGGATGCTTAACTGGACACCTGTAGATTCCCCTTTCAGCTTTTTCACTCTCACTTTTGCTTGTCGATCTCCAACATCCCTGACCAGTGGGGAGAAAAAAAAAAGAGACATGTTTTCAGCAACTAGACTCTGGCAGGTCATTTTATTAACTCTGAATAAATAACCAGCCATTACAGGATAATGCGTTTATCAGCCTTCTCTGCCGTGTTTGATGTCTCGTCCTCTTCCCGCCTCTGCCTGATCGTGACAGACACTTTTCATTCTGAAAGTAAACTTTCTGTCAGAAAGGTTTCATTTGCTCCTTACATTTGCTTTGATCTCCTTGCTTAATGTTTAATTCCTTCTTGTCACATTGTAGGTTTTCTAATCCTGTTTTACATCCAGCTATCTAATTTTTGTATAAATTTGCGGTGTGACATGATATTTACACAGCATTAAGGCCGCGCTTGAATATTTACCAGAGATAGAGAGAGACAGGAGAAAATCAACCCCACAGATTAAAAAAAAATGAAATAAATTGCTATTTTTGAGGGAGGAAGGTTGGCAAGGTTTTACAGGAACATCCGTGGGGAGTGGCGGAGAGCAGAATAACAATATGGTGGCTTTGACCTTCTGGCTTCATTTTTTTTTTACGCAGTCTTTAAAATACCCTTTAAACTACAAGCACGTCAACGAAAAGGACTGTTATTTTATTATTTCCTTTGTGAGCAATCAGGAGAAGGTCTAAAAGACTGCAGGTATATTTGTATGACAGTATTTTAAAAAAAAGACTAAGAGGACATCGTTATCAAACAGCCTGTATGAACAAGAAATTTGAGCGTGCTACCTCAAATAAAAGCGACCCACAATTCGGTGGTAGCTCATACACTCTGCACACTGAATTTTATAGATTATATCTTGGGATTTTAATGAAAGGGTTTCTGGTAGCAGATAGTGCTAGAGCTCAGAGAACTGCCAATTATTGACAGATAGATTATTGTTATATTAAATTGTATTGTATTGTATTGTATTGTATTGTATAGTGTATAGTATAGTATAGTATAGTATAGTATAGTATAGTATAGTATAGTATAGTATAGTATAGTATAGTATAGTATAGTATAGTATAGTATAGTATAGTATAGTATATATTATATATTATATAATATAATAGTATAGTATAGTATAGTATAGTATAGTATAGTATAGTATAGTATAGTATAGTATAGTATAGTATAGTATAGTATAGTATAGTATAGTATAGTATAGTATAGTATAGTATAGTATAGTATAGTATAGTACCGTGATGGCGAACCTATGGCACGGGTGCCACAAGTGGCACGCGGAGCCATATCAGTGGGCACGCGAGCTCAGGTCCGGTGCGCATTCTGGGCCCACTGGGAGTCAGGAAACAGGCTGTTTCCAGCCTCCAGAGAGGGTGGGGAAGGCCGTTTTCGCCCTCCCCAGGCTCCTAGAAGCCTGGAGAGAGCAAAAAATGGGCGTGCCATTGCATGCTGGGAGTGCGGGGGTCATACGCGCATGCTCGGGGGTGCATGGAATTATGGGTGTGGGCACGCACACACGTGATCCCACGCATCCCCCCCTTTTTGGCACGCGAACCAAAAAAGGTTCGCCATCACTGGTATATTATATTATATTATATTATATTATATTATATTATATTGTATTGTATTGTATTGTATTGTATTGTATTGTATTGTATTGTATTGTATTGTATTGTATTGTATTGTATTGTATTGTATTATTATATTATATTATATTATATTATATTATATTATATTATATTATATTATATTATATTATATTATATTATATTATATTATATTATATTATATTATATTATATTATATTATATTATATTATATTATATTATATTATATTATATTATATTATATTATATTATATTATATTATATTATATTATATTATAATATTATATTATTGATAGATAATTATTGATGTCCTACCTGTCCATGACTACTTCAGCTTCAACCACAACAATACACGAGCACACAATAGATTCAAACTCAATGTAAACCGCTCCAAACTCGACTGCAGAAAATACGACTTCAGCAACAGAGTGATCAATGCCTGGAATGCACTACCTGACTCTCTGGTTTCTTCCCCAAACCCCCAAAACTTTAACCTTAGACTGTCTACAGTTGACCTCACCCGATTCCTAAGAGGTCTGTAAGGGGCGTGCATAAGTGCATCATCATGCCTACCGTCCCTGTCCTACTGTCCCCATGTATTCGTATCCATTTCATGTATTCAAATTATGTATATACTTATATGTATTACCATATCTAATACGAGATTGACAAAATAAATAAATAAAATAAAATAGATAGATAATATCTTCGGGCCTACTACCCTTCCAGTCTCTGGGTGGATTGAACCCTAAAATTAGCATGCTAATGAAATGATGATGACTATGATGATGTAACCCAGTTAGAAACAAATAAACCAATCGTCAATCTCTCTTCTTAAAAGGGGAGAAAATGAGAGGTCACACGAACTCCTGATGCAATTTATTTCGTATTTGTGGTTTCAATTTAGGTCAAACAAACTCACTGTCTACATATTGTGTCACATTTAGCCTCAATGTTGCAAATCTCGGTTTGCTGAACAAGCAATAATCACCGAATTCAAAACACACTAGAAGTTAATGAAGCCAGCCAACATGACTCTCAAATATTAATCTAACAGCTCTCTGTCCTACCATAGAGGGCTAAAGTATTTATAGCTATGTCCTGTAGAGCACTTAGAAGCAATGTGGGACTTCTTGGTTGCTTTTCTTAATTCTGCTGTCTATGAAACAATAAATTGAATGTTGCCTCCAAATGAATTTTAGGAAGACTTTATCCTTCTCCAACTATCAGGAAGAGCTGACACCAATTGTACGGGAGTGCGGAGTCCTTGGCGTTCTCTGAGCTTGGTGGTTTTCTCGCAGACGTTTCATGACCCAGCTAGATAACGTCATCAGTGCTCGAAGGGAGTGGGGTTTGCTCCGATGATGTTACCTAGTTGGGTCATGAAACGTCTGCAGTAAAACCACCAAGCTCAGACCGCACCAGGGACTCCACAGTTCAACTCTGAGCTATAGATATTTTCACTTCTTTTGGGAGTGCAGGAAGGTTTCTGAGATAAGGTTACGCCTTCGGAGGAGGACAAAGGGGAGGTTTGTAAGATCTAACTATGGAGCCTTTCTTGAGTCTGCTCCTCTTCTGGAAATTGCCACTATGGAACGCTTTAGAGCTTGAACCTGACATAAATCTACTCAGAACCAGTGGTGGGTTCCTACCGGTGCGGTCCACTCTATAGCACCGGTAGCGGCCCGCTGGTGACGTCACAGTACCGGTGCGGTCGGTTGCCGGTGCCTGGGCGCCGCCATTTTTTTTTAAAAAATAATTTTTTTAAAAAAAATTCTTCTGCGCATGCCTAGAAGCCGAGCTTCCAACACATGTGCTGCCTTCCTACCCCACACTGAGTCCAAGCAGGGGAGGATGGCTGAGGGAGCATGTGAGATGCTGAAAGAACAGGCAGCAGGAGCTATCTCCATTCCCCTCCCTTCAGCAGTCCGAGAAGCCACGAACGTGCGGTGATGATCCTAGGCATTTTCGCACATTCGAGGCTTCTCGAGCTGCTGAGGGGAGGGGGAACGGGCGGCAGGAGCCTAGGATCATCGAATGGAGAGAAGCATTCAGGCCGGATGGAGCCTCCTAGAAGAACCGCTGCCGCGGTCTTGCTGCTCCTGCTGCGGGGGGCTGCGTTGCGGGTGGGCAATGCCCCCCCTGCTTGTCTGGCTGCTGCCAAGCTCCCGAGGCCCACACCCACCCGGTCACATGGCAGGCAAGCCACACCCACAAAATAAGCCACGCCCACAGAGTGGTAGTAAAAAAATTAGGAACCCGCCCCTGCTCAGAACCTAGTCTACCAAGCCACCTTGATTTTAAGAGCTCTCTTCAGGAAGAAGAATGCACAATGGGACAACAACATCAGTTCTGAAGGCCCCATGCCAGGCTAGGGTGGTACAGTATCTGACTATCTTCCCAGTCAGCAAGTTATTCTTAGGCTCCTTCTGGGTATGCATGATCCATGCTAGCTGTCCATTGGAGTTAGAGAGACAGGATGAACCATGAATGAAGGCAAATATACGTGTCCCAGGATAATGGTGCAGGATCCAATCTGGGTTGCTCAGTCTGGGTGTCTGATTTGGGTTATTCCGTGTGTGGCATTTATATGGTGCCTGTTGTATGTGGCTTTTAAGATTTCCAATTAGGTGCCAGAATTTCCAATTAGGTGCCAGGCTAAGTCCAAGAACCAAGATTTCCAGTTAGGTGCCAGGTTAAGAGCCGAGGTGGCGCAGCGGTTAGAGGCAGTACTGCAGGCCCCTTTAGCTGACTGTGATCCGCAGGTCAGCGGTTCAAATCTCACCGGCTCAAGGTTGACTCAGCCTTCCATCCTTCCGAGGTAGGTAAAATGAGGACCCAGATTGTTGGGGGCAATATAAATATACATTGCTTAATGGTGTAAACTGCTTAGAGAGTGCTTGCACTGTGAGGCGGTTTATAAATCTCACAAATGAAATAAAATAAATAAATAAACCACGCAGACTAATTCATTCAGAGTTCAGTTCTTTATTTGCTTACACGCAGAAGACCTTCGTATGAAATAGCACAATACTGATGAAACACTTTTAGCATATTTGCCTTATCTCTTATTGCAATATTTCCTTCTTGTAGCTTTAATATCACTCCCCCTCCTTTTCACAGTTTGTATGCCAACCAGTTCCCCGGTTTATTTGCAAATTCCTAATTTCTTTTATTTGGCCTAGTTTACTTCCATCTCACTCGCAGTTAACAAAAATAGTTTCCTCTCTAAAAGCTTCATTTGGCAGATAATAGTTGACATCCCTAAGGATTTTTTAAAAAAATTCTTCTTCCATTTTATTTATCTCATCCAAAATCATTTATCTTGCCTTTTCTTTTAAATTCCCTATTACTTGTAGAAATATCCTTTCATAAAAGCTTTGCTTGTATGCCAAACCCTCCTTACTTCTGTGCCTTTATTAAGATTATTCTTAAGAGAAAAAAATCCTTTAACTTATTTTTACAATTCTTCAATACCGTTTCCTTTTGTAACAACATCTCATTCAATCTTTGACTAAAATGTCCATTTTTTCCTCTTAAAAGTTAAAGCCACTGGATTGTAATCTGAAAAAGTCATTGGTAATATCTCCATTTAATAAACATTGATAGGAAAAGCTTCAGATGTCCAAATCATATCTGTTCTTGAAAAAGATCTGTGTTCTTCAGAAAAATAAATATATTCTTTTGAATTACCATTTTTATATCTCCCTGCATCAACTGTGTTGTTTTTTAAAGAAATTCTCAGATATTTTGTCTTTTTTGAGGGAGGAAATCACTCCATTCCAAATTCCCAGGAAGCACTAATTTTCATATGAAAAATGCAATAATTAATCCATAAATCCTTTATAAAATGCTATTTTAGCTTCATTTGGAACTTACATTTCCAATATCAAAGTCTTAGACTCCTATAGAGTAAATTCTATCCGAACATAGAGCCATGATAATCAGTCAATGTATGTTTTGGGTGCTGAAACGTATATATATGGGATTTTTTGCTGATAAATGAAAATAAAGGGAGACTATTATAGATCTATTTCGAGCTTATTTTGCTCTCGTCAGATAGCCATACCCCTTACTGGGGTATGGCTATCTGACGAGAGCAAAATAAGCTCGAAATAGATCTATAATAGTCTCCCTTTATTTTCATTTATCAGCAAAAAATCCTACACATATAGATTAGTGTGTCGGCTATATAAAAAACAGCCTGGATGGTCCCAGTGAGGGGCTGAAAGGCAAAAAGGAAGCTGTGATGCTTTCTCTCCCATATTTGGGTACACCAGGATAACACGACAGAATATATATATATATATATATATATATATATATATATATATATATATATATATATATATATATATATATATATATATATATATATATATATATATATATATATATATATATATATATATATATATATATATATATATATATATATATATATATATACATATACATATACATATACATATATACATATACACATATACACATATACACATATACATACATACATACATACATACATACATACATACATACATACATACATACATACATACATACATATATATATATATATATATATATATATATATATATATATATATATACACACACACATATATATATACATTCATTTTTTTTCATTCCTGATGAAATAAATTCTTCTCCCAGTATTTTTGTGACTCAAACATTTTATATCTTTTTCCTTAATATGTGTTGCTTGTAAAAAAACAACAACTCAAATCTCATTTTAACTTTTTCAAATTATGATTTTAACTCCTCTTTGCTCCACTTATATTCCACGTTAAACATTTATAATCCGTTGTTAAGCCAAGATTTTTTGAAAAGTCAATAACTAGAAAACTTTCTCTTGGGATAAGTCAGTTTGAATTAGCCCCAGTCAACAGTCCCTGTAATATGTTCAGTAGGAGAGGTGAGTTTAGACTGGACTGGACTGGATTCAATTAAGCTAAATCTAACCTCCTTAAGGTTGATTTAATTAATTAACCTTTAGTTGGAATTCCCACCGTCTACTAATCTACTGAAAGTCATGTGTTCAGGGGACTGGTGTTTACTTTGTTACTGTACTCTGAAGATAATCTTCTTCCAATTTTCAAAGTTTATGGACATTGCTGGTCTCTTTTACAGGCTTGCCCAACGACCACATAAAACAAACCACTCTCGACTTTCGCCTTTCCTTGTCCCGCTAAACAGATAAATGCATTCAGATGGCGGCATAATAGCGAGAAAACACAACGGTTAATGAATGGATG
>JALIGW010000024.1:2134841-2142538 GCA_023053685.1 Diadophis punctatus similis | reverse complement strand
TTATAACACTAACCCAATGCAAGTTAAAAGGATAATGACTGGAGCAAAACAGGAACAAGGGCAACGTGGAGCAAGGAAACATTTTAATGCCCAGACAAAATGTTTATTATTGTTTTGTGCCAATACTAGGAATGGAGGACATGGATGTCCTGAAAAATATAAGTGGAGAATTAATGGGAGAACCTGGTTATCAGTGGTGTCTGCTGAATTTTCATAACAACTACCCTCCCTTCCTCTTTCCACATCAGGAATACAAATTTCATAAAGAAAGAAGACTGGCTGACTGCTTACAGTGTGGAGTCCTTGATGACGTTACCCTAGTTGGGTAATGAAACTCTGCAAGAAAACAACCGAGCTGAGAGAGTACCAAGGATCCCACAGATCTCCTCACTCCCCCTCCCCCTCCCCCTCCCCCCCCTCCTCCTCCTCCTCCTCCTCCTCCTCCTCCTCCTCCTCCTCCTCCTCCTCCTCCTCTCCTCCTCCTCCTCCTCCCTCCTTTTACCCTTCTCCTCCACTCTGGAAACTCCATTCCCTTCTAGCACTGATGATGTTACCTAGTTGGGTAATGAAACATCTGCAAGAAAACAACCTGAGCATGAGAGAGCACCAAGGATCCCACAAATCTCCTCCTCCTCCTCCTCCTCCTCCTCCTCCCTCCTCCTCCTCCTCCTCCTCCTCCTCCTCCTCCATCATCTCCATCCTTTTCCCCTTCTCCTCCACTCTGCAAACTCCATTCCTTTCTAGCACCGATGATGTTACCTAGTTGGGTAATGAAACATCTGCAAGAAAACAGTTAAGAGAGCACCAAGGACATCACAGATGTCCTCTTCCTCCTCCTCCTCCTCCTCCTCCTCCTCCTCCTCCTCCTCCTCCTCCTCCTCCTCCTCCTCCTCCCTTCAAACTCCATTCCCATTCTCCCCAGCACTGATGACGTTCCCTAGTTGAGCAATGAAATATCTACAAGGAAATATCCAAGCATCGAGCATCGAGGACTCCACAGTTCAACCCTGGGCTACAATTTTTTCTTCTTCTGTTGGTGCTTACCTTGTCCCTGAGGATCCTGTACCTCCCTAGTCAACCATCAAAGGTGCCAGTGGATCTACTGGTTCAAGAGCTGAAGTGGTGCAGTGGTTAAATGCTGCGCCTGCAGGCTGACTGCTAGTTCAGCAGTTCAGCTGTTCAAATCTCACCAGGCTCAAGGTTGACTCAGCCTTCCATCCTTCTGAGGTGGGTAAAATGAGGACCCAGATTGTTGGGGGCAATATGCTGAACTCTGTAAACCGCTTAGAGAGGGCTGTAAAGCACTATGAAGCGGTATATAAGAAAAGTGCTATTGCTATTACTGATATAAGAAAAGGAGAAATAGCAGGTAGAAGTCTGAACCCAAGAGTTGGCGTGGAGTTCCTACATCACTCCCAAGGAGTAAATGAGCGTGATTTAGAAGCTTGGATAAATACCAGAGGGTGCCACCTGACCTACCATGGTTCATAACTAACCAGGGATGGATTTCTTGGCTGGACTGGGTCTTTCCTTTGGAGCCTGGAAAGTTGTGGCAATAGTGGAGTTACTAACTTTGGAGAAACCTCCCATGTGTATAGTCTGATTTAACCCATACAGGGGTTCCAATCTTGTAAAACTCTTTTAAGCACCTTTCATAAATCACCTTTTTTTTGCACTATTTTTCTAGCTCTCTTCACACCCATAAGGATTAAATATTTGTGTTAGGTTTTTTAAAGGAAGTCAGAATATAAGGCTCATTGAAAACCTGTCCTGAATACGCATTCCAGAACCACAAATTCATACTATATATATATATATATGGTCTTTGCAATGCCATTTTTCATCCCAACTTAATCTTGTTCTTGATGATTAAGCTTCTCCAAACATTATAGACAGAACAAAATAAAATAGCATGATTTGGGGTCAGCGGGTGGGATTTACTTGAAGTGGAGTCAAAGCTACTCTGCACATGGTTATGACACCTTATCTTTTCCGCCGTCTGCCAAATGAGTGTCTTAACTGTAGAAAATGAAGCCAGGGCCTCTGGCAAGCGAGCATGCCCTCTTCTTACCCATTCGTAATATTTTTGCAGTGTCGAAAGGTTGAGTGAAGGGGACTGTAAATTCAGGCAGGGAAGATGGACAGTAAAGCTTGGAAATGACAAAATAGCTTCCCTCTCTCCTTCTCTCCCCCACCTCTCTCCCTCATCCCCTTCGTTCCTTCGTTCCTTCGTTCCTTCCTTCCTTCCTTCCTTCCTTCCTTCCTTCCTTCCTTCCTTCCTCCTTTCCTTCCTTCCCTTTTTTCCTCCATCTCTCTTCATTTCCTTCCCTCACTCCTCCTGTCTCTTTTTCCTTCCTTCTCTTTTCCTAACTTCCATGCTTCCTTCCTTCCTTCCTTCCTTCCTTCCTTCCTTCCTTCCTTCCTTCCTTCCCTATTTTTCCTCCATTTCTCTACATTCCCTCACTCCTCCTGTTTCTTTTTCTTCCTTCTCTTTTCCTATCTTCCTTCCTTCCTTCCTCCTTTCCTTCCTTCCCTATTTTTCCTCCATCTCTCTTCATTTCCTTCCCTCACTCCTCCTGTCTCTTTTTCCTTCCTTCTCTTTTCCTAACTTCCATGCTTCCTTGTTTCCTTGCCTCCTTCCTTCCTTCCTGTCTCCCCCTCCCTCCCCCTCCCTCCCCCTCCCTCATCCCTTTCCTTCCTTCCTCTCTCTCTCCCTCATCCCTTTCCTTCCTTCCTTCCTTCCTTCCTTCCTTCCTTCCTTCCTTCCTTCCTTCCTTCCTTCCTTCCTTCCTTCCTCTCTTCCTCTCCCTCTCTCTCTCTCCCCCTCCCCCCTCTCTCGTGTGTGTGTGTGTGTTTCCTTTGGTTCAATCCCCAGAACTGAAAAATAGCCAGAGTAGCAACATGGGATGTCAGTGGGCTTAGAAAGATAATGCAAAAGAGAGCAAAATTGGAGAGCAATCAGGTTGAGAAACCGTGTTGACAGGATGGCACGGCAAGCAGGAATTAATTGAGGGGTGGGAAAAAAAGAAAGAAAGGAAAGACAAATAGCTTGGACTTAACCAGGGTGGGGAACCTCACAGGTCCAGAGGTGAAATCCAAAAAGGACACTTGGGGTGGGATGGGAAACAAAACAATAGAGACACCTTTTAGTGCGTCACCAGAAAATCATCTCAAAATATCTGCTGGCTCATTTTCATAGCTGGGACTCCCTGCTAGGCCACCAGTCTGGTCTTCTTCCATCTTCTCTCTTAATGTTTGTTAGGATTCTATCCCATCCCATCCCATCCCATCCCACTCTACTCTACTCTACTCTACTCTACTCTACTCTACTCTACTCTACTCTACTCTACTCTACTCTACTCTACTCTACTCTACTCTACTCTACTCTACACTCTACTCTACTCTACTCTACTCTACTCTACCCTACCCTACCCTACCCTACCCTACTCTACTCTACTCTACTCTACTCTACTCTATTCAACTTGATAGCTGCAAATTGCAAGCTACCACCAGATCAACAGAACTTCAGAAGGAAAACTCTCCCTCAAATTTTGGTCTTCATCTCCCTTATAGCAAATCCTGAAAAATAGGAAGGCTATTAAGTAGACATTAACCCTCCTCTTCTGTTTCATCTGGCTTTTGTTCCAATCTGCTTTGAAAAGACAGTCAGCCTCTCTGAGATGAAGAGGTCAAGGGATCTTTAGAAATGGGCTGGGAGCTTGTCTTCATTTCCAGACTAGCCAACATCCCAGACGTATCTGTCTGACAAGGTCCAGGCACCCACGCCCCACGAGGTGATTCCATGCCAGACTGAAGAGTCTTTGGAAACTGAGGC
This sequence comes from Diadophis punctatus similis, assembly GCA_023053685.1. NCBI lineage: Eukaryota > Metazoa > Chordata > Lepidosauria > Squamata > Dipsadidae > Diadophis > Diadophis punctatus. The sequence goes on along the minus strand of JALIGW010000024.1, from coordinate 2,138,703 downwards.
CTGTGCTGTTCTGAGTGGTAGATGGTTGATCTGCCAATGTTGGCATCTGTTTAACTTTAGATGATGTTTTAATGGCTTTCACCCCACTGTTTCCCATCGTTCAGTTTGACTCCTTAATGACTGTAATTAGGAACACTGTCAAAATCTGGGTGGTACCCAGATGATGTTGCGAGTGGCAAATGGATGCATCCCACTCACCCAATACATTAGGAGGTCACTGCCATTGTCACCAAAGCATCTGATGTGCGCGGAGTGGCTCTCTCGTTTAATTTGGTTTGAAGATGGAAACTGGGAGACCTCAACAAGCAAAAGAGGCTTGTCTGGAAAGTTCAGATGGGAATTCAGGCTTGGGTTTTTAGATTTTTTTTTTAGATTTATTATTAGAGTTGGAAGGGACCTTGTAGGTCATCTAGTCCAACCCCCTGCTCAAGCAGGAGTTCCTACACCCTTTGAGACAGATGGCAGTCCAGTCTCCCCTTGAAGGTCGCAAGTGTTGGGACTCTCACAACCTCCGCTGGCAAGCTGTTCCACTGGTTGATCGCTCTCACCGTCAGAAAGTTTCTCCTGACTTCCAGGTTGAATCTCTCCTTGGTCAGCTTCCATCCATTATTCCTTGTTTGGCTTTCTGGTGCCATAGAGAACAGCCTGACCCCCTCCTCTCTGTGGCAGCCCCACAAGTATTGGAACACTGCTATCATGTCACCCCTGGTCCTTCTCTTCGCCAGACTGGCCAAGCTCAGTTCCTGCAAGCGCTCTTTGTATGTTTTATTTTCCAGACCCTTTATCATCCTGGTTGCTCTCTTCTGCACTTTCTCTAGAGTTTCAATGTCTTTTTTGTAGTGTGGTGACCAAAACTGGATGCAGTACTCTAGGTGTGGTCTGACCAAGGCTTTATAGAGTGGTACTAGTACCTCTCTGGTCCTTGATTGTATCCCTCTATTTATGCAGCTCAGGACTGCGTTGGCCTTTTTGGCTGCTGCTGCACACTGCTGGCTCATATTTAGTTGGCTGTCTACCAGGACTCCGAGATCCCTCTCGCAATCGCTGCTATTGAGTGTGGTTTCGCCCAGTTTGTATGTGTATTTTTGATTCTTCTTACCTAGGTGTAGAATTTTACTTTTCTCCATGTTAAATTTCATTTTATTGGTTTGGGCCCAGTGTTCGAGTCTGTCAAGGTCCCTCTGGATTTTGAGTCTGTCCTCTGGGGTGTTTGCTACTCCCGCCAGCTTGGTGTCATCTGCAAATTTGGTTAGTTCTCCTGCTATTCCCTCATCTAGGTCATTTATGAAGATATTAAAGAGTTTTATTCCTGTTAAGATGGAAATTTAGCCTTACAGTCTTCACTTGGTCCCAACTCTTCTAGGAACTTAAACATGCTGATTTCTCCATCCTTAAATCACCAACAGTGAAGTTAATCTGCTCTTCTGTTGCTCGACCAAAAGACCAAGAAGAAACCAACCAATCTTATTGGTGGAATAAGCTTCTTAACTAGCAGGGATCTGTCAACAATGTTGTCTGAATACGGAACAACATGGAAAGGTATATTTGATATATTTAATTTGATATAGGCGGTATATAAGTCTCACTAATAAATATTTTAAGATTTTGACACGTTGGTTTGAAATTCTTGAATGGAAACCTTTTGGGGTGGTATCAAGTTGAGAGAAGGTTCTTAGATGTTTCTTTCCAGATTGGTCAGATGCAGCAGAGGGTTCTGGTTATTTTCGCTACCGGTGGGAAGGAAGGAAGGAAGGAAGGAAGGAAGGAAGGAAGGAAGGAAGGAAGCAAGCAAGCAAGCAAGCAAGCAAGCAAGCAAGCAAGCAAGCAAGCAAGCAAGCAAGCAAGCAAGCAAGCAATAGCCTTTACACTTATATACTGCTTCACAGTGCCTTTACAGCCCTCTCTAAGCGGTTTACAGAGTTCAGCCTCTTGCCCCCAACAATCTGGGTCCTCATTTTACCCACCTCGGAAGGATGGAAGGCTGAGTCAACCTTGAGCCGGTGAGATTTGAACAGCCGAACTAGCAGTCAGCTGAAGTAGCCTGCAGTGCTGCACTCTAACCACTGCGCCACCTCGGCTCTTGAGGAATGGAAATCTTTAGCTGAACTGACCCCACAATTTCCCTTAGGAGATTTCTGGGGCCTCTTTCTCCTCCATCTTAGAGAAGGGAGGTTGGGAGGCAGTTGATACCTGAGGTGGTTTGTTTGCTTTTGGCTCACATGTTTAGCGAACCCAATCAATGGCCGTTTATTCGATACACAAAGGTTCAACAAATAAGGCCTTAGTGCAAACAGAATCAATACCTTGCTTCAAGCTTTGAGTGTGGTCCAATTTTCATCTGGCTACCCTGTTTTGTCCTCCTAATTTTTTCATGCTGCTCAGTTGTTTGTTAGGGTTTTTTCCCGCCATTCTTTCTCTTTATCTTATGTGGAAAAGTGAAAACCCCAAATCCATATTTGTAGAAAGGGACACAGAGATCCTACAATGTTTTACATCGAGATATAAAGCTGGAAGTAGGAGCTCTTATAAAGGGGAGACCCAACCCCAACAGAAGACAAACATTTCCTACTTCTCCTTCTCTTTTCTCCTGGCCTCCAATCCCATCATCCCTGTCACGCAGTGATTATTGTCAATTGTATGTATATGCAGGGAGCTGCATCCCTATTCATTATAATGGTTTATTCCTGAGCACGTGATTAATATGTTTTTATATGTAACAATGATTTTATATGTTGTCAGCCGCCCAGAGTCCCTCGGGAGTTGGGCGGCATACAAATCTATTAAATTAAATTAAATTAATATATTCTTGTACGCATGTGTGCATTCCTCTCTCCGTGCTCCTTCTTTCTGTTCCTGGCTTCCATTGAAGCAAGACCTACTTTTATATCAGTCATGTAGTTAATTAGAATTTATTGTTTTTGTACGGAAATAAATATTTTTACTTAGACTCTTAAACTGCGGTTTCATTTCTAATGTCAGAATTCCGGGGAAAAGATCTATTTCGCCTTAGTGAGAATTTATTCTTACGTCATCAATCCCCCATCATCATAACAGATGGTTTGAGGAAACCACCTAGTCCTGTGATGGCGAACCTATGGCACGCATGCCGGAAGTGGCACGCAGAGCCATCTCTCCAGGCATGCTAGCCATCGCCCGTTGCTCTTCAGACTTCAAGTGCACGGCCAGCTGGTCTTCACATGCATGGGAGTGCCAGAAACTGGTAGAGCAGCCACCCAGTGCGCATGCGCATGCCGGAAAGATGATCTTACGGTTTCCAGCACATGCATATGCACCAGCCAGCTGGTTTTCGCACACGCATGCACAGCAGAAACCGGAAGACCAGGTGGCCAGTGCGCATGCACACTCCAGAAACCGGAAGATCATCTTCCCTGTGCACGCATGCGCACCGGGTGGCTGTTCTTCTGGTTTCCAGCATGCGCACGCGCATTCCCATTTCGGCACTCGGTGCCGAAAAGGTTCGCTAACACTGACCTAGTCCCATAAGTGATTTGCATTGTGCACTATTTGGGGGTGAACTTGTGAGGATCAGTACACTTTTAGTGCAATGGCACGGAGCTGCCTGCTTTGCTTCCCTGAATGCCACAAGACTCAGAATGGCTGAATTTTGAGCAGAGTGACAGAAAGGGGAAATAATTGTATTCAAGGGCTAATCATATTGAGTGTCTTCAAGTGCTTTAATTGTTATTCTCCTGATCTCATCACTTCTCTCTCTTAGGCTCATCTACATTGAGGAGTGGAGATCGAAGCTCCAGGCATTTGGGTAACTCCTTAGAAATGTTCCTGGTCTTTAGAGTGAAGTTGTTGAGATAGAGACTGGGGCTTCTCCCATTAGAGAGAGCCG
>JALIGW010000024.1:2112341-2129841 GCA_023053685.1 Diadophis punctatus similis | reverse complement strand
TTTATATCAGCGATGTAGGAGAATGAGGATTTATTGTTTTGTACCGAAATAAACATTTTTACTTAGACTTTTAAACTGCGGTTTCTTTTCTAAAGAAAAGACAAATTCCTTGTGTGTCCAATCACACTTGGCCAATAAAGAATTCTATTCTATTCTATTCTATTCTAATGTCTGATGTCCGGGAAAAGATCTATTTCTCCTTTGTGAGATAATTTTCACCTCGGACAGTTAAAGTTGCCACGTTTGGGGACCCCTGCCCTAAACCTTCTCTCAGAGGATAAAAAAAAGAGACCAAGGTGAACAAAAACCAAACCACACATCTGGAATGACTTACTTCAACTGGGTTTAATTTTGGACCATATCTTTAAAGTGCTAACATGTTATCGTAACCCCCTTCCCCCCCAAATCACATTCCATGCCTTGGCCAACATAGACCTCAGTATCAATAATAAATGTGCTAACCAGGCTTAGGCATTGCTCCTTCTGCTTTGGAGAAAGCAGGTGGACCTACCGAGGTGGGAAAAGAGGAACCAACAGCACCATTTGTTGTGATATCAGCATTTTTCTCTCGCAGCTCCTTCAGCCAACAGGTGACATCAAGTCTAAGACCACCATGTTCTAAAGTTGACGTTGCAAGAGTGGTAGTAGCTATGGGGTCGTGAGGGAGGGTTGCCATCTTGCTTTCGGGGGTACTTTGTCATCAGGGCTTCTTCAGAGGCTTGTTTCATTCTAGGAAATGGCTTGAGGTAGTGTGAAGACAGCTTAGTATTTGTGGGCAAATGCTGAAATGGCAACGTTTAGGTTTTTTAGGAGGGCGTGGGTGGGGGGGAGGGGTGGGGAGAGAGGAAACCCAAGTTGAGGTGACATCCAAAGTGCATGGGAATCCACCGGGATCCAGAGTGCATCAAACAATATTTAGCCTTCTCCAACAAAAAGGTACAAAAATAAATATCAACTGAGCTTCCACTGTAGGGTTTCCCCAGTGGATCTTCTCCATATTGTTAGTCGCTCAATCACTAGATCTAATACATGACTAGATCTCATCACATGACTAATCATGGCTCATAATGGCAGGTTAAAGGACTATCCTTTCTCCCAGGGTCTCTGTGGGTCATGGGCAGAAGGCTATAGACCAGTGTTTCTCAGCCTTGACAACCCGAACAGGTGTGGGCTTCAACCTTCAGAATTCCCCCAGCCAGCAAAGAGGTCCACGCCTCTTCAAGTTGTCAAGGTGGAGACATACTGATCAATAGACTGCTTGCTTTATCAACAGCAAAGTTGGTTTATCTTTAGCATAGAACATCTGCTTACATAACCCTACCAATTCCTTGCTTCTTCTGTACTGCCTCAGATTAATCATAGTTTGTGTGACCCATTGTTTGTCAGGAATTCTTCTATCTCCTCTCCCATTTCATCTACAATCCTGTTGTTATTTCCCCCCCTTCCTTTCAATCATGTCTGATTCTCAAAGACTGTCGGGACAAGTCCCTGACGTTTCCTTGACAAGGTTTTTCAAAAGTGGTTCGACATTGTCTCTTTCCTAGGGCTGAGAGAAAGGGACTGGCTCAAGGTCACCTAGCTGGCTTCATGACTAGAATTCATGGTCTTCCAGTTTGTAGTCTGGTGCCTTTGCCACTATACCAAATTATTATACAGGTAAAATGGGGAGGGAAGATAGGAACTCCCATAACTATAACTCTTTGAGGTTATACATGATCATAATCCCATTCACACTTCAACTCTCTAAATGTGCAAAACACTATGGACATTCTTTAAAGAAGCAATCAAAGCAATTGTTTTCAAAGGCCTGATCTAGGTTGGCTTTCATCCTTTGTTAAGAGCAAGGGGTACCTGAAAGTACTCTTCAATGCAGGATATGCATAGCAAAATTTAGTTGATCAACTTTTTTTTAGCCTGAACAACAAAATCCCCCTTTTTCTTTTTCCTTCCTTCCTTCCTTCCTTCCTTCCTTCCTTCCTTCCTTCCTTCCTTCCTTCCTTCCCTCCCTCCCTCTCCTCCTTTTCTTCTTTTCTTCTTCTACCCTCCCTTCCTTCCCTTCCTTCCTTCTTTCTTTCCTTCCTTCTCCTCTTCCTTTTTTCTTTTCTTCTTCTATCTTCTCTTTTCCTTCCTTTCTTCATCCTCCTCCTCCTCTTCTTCTTTTCTTCTTCTACTCTCCCTCCCTTCCCTTCCTTCTTCCCTTCCTTCCTTCTCCTCCTCCTTTTTTCTTGTCTTCTTCTATCTTCTCGTTTCCTTCCTTCCTTTCCTCCTTCCTTTTTCCGTCCTTCTCCTCTTCCTCCTCCTTTTCTACTTTTCTTCCTCCCTCCCTTCTTTCTTTCCTTCTCCCCTCCTCCTTTTTTCTTCTCTTTTCCTTCCTTCCTTCCTTCCTTCCCCTCCTCCTCTTCCTCCTCCTTTTTATTTTTTTCTTCTTCTACCCCCATTCCCTCCCTCCCTCCCTCCCTCCCGTCTCCTCCTCCTCCTCTTTTTCTTCTTTTTGTCTTCTGTACTCCCTCCTTCCCTCCCTCCCTCCCTCCCTCCCTCCCTCCTTCCTTCCTTCCTTCCTTCCTTCCTTCCTTCCTTCCTTCCTTCCTTCCTTCCTTCCTTCCTTCCTTGTTGTTTGAATGCATCCACCCTCCTATCCCCTGTTCCCCTTGCATGATCTCTGGCTTGAATGACTTGTAAGCAGAAGCAACAATAATCAGGGACAGCAGAGGACTTCGACGTGGGAAACGGAGTATGTTTTTGAGCGTGGGTATTCACTGGAGTTTTCTTTGAAAACATCTTTGCATCCAGCCCCATCGCAGAGAAAGTGCCTCGTTTCCCCCAAATGGAAACAAGCAACGAGGAAAATGGAACAAGGCTCAGATTTTCAGAGATGAATGGGATGGTGGAAACCTCTAGGCCCCTGTGCTAAACAATAAATAAATAAATAAATAAAAAATAAAACCATCTTCACGGATTGGTTCAATGTTGCATTCAGAAGGAATGACAAGACTCAGAGTCTCACGTGGGGTGGGAGCAAATGCTGTGCTAACTCGAAATTTCACCATAGTGCAAATCGCGTAACTGGGAAGCAGATAATGAACACGTGTGTGGGGTGGGGGAGGGGGAATCTGGCATTTTCCGCTAGGGAAGTATGGCGGCACAGATACAAAGATGCACAACATCAGTTGGGAAGCAACAGCTCACTGTGGGGGTCAATTACAGTGATCCCTCGTTTTTCGCTGGGGTTACGTTCCAAAAAGAACCCGTGATAGGCGAAATCCATGAAGTAGTAACTTCAGCTTTGCGCATGCGCAGAGGGCAAAAGAACGCAGATGCCGACATCCAGGTGGGCGGGGGAAGCGGGTGGGGGAAGCCCCGCGCCGCGAACGCCACCAGGTTGTTGAGCTGTGCGAACCGGGAGGATTTCACCCCTGGCCTCACGTGTATTTCACTGCTCTTGGCAAGCTGTTTTACCAATCAGCCAATCAGAATGCAGAACACAATGCATGATGCAAATCCGTGAAGCAGCGAGACCGTGACAGGTGAACCGTGATATAGCGAGGGATTACTGTATTCGAAAGGACAGGAATTAAAAGGGGATGAAAATTAAGGACGGCTTCATAAAAAAAAGAAGATTACAAAAAAGGGACCAGCGAACAAGGCAGTGACATGCTGAGTGGCCCAAAATCCTGTGCTTGCAAATATTCCCATTGGGCTCCAAGGGGTCGGTGCCCTACTTCAGGATTGCAGCCTTAATCTAAACGATGAAAAATACCAACGCACCAATACTTCTCGACAACAACAAAAATGGGGAGGGGAAAAAGAAGAGAGAGAGGAGGGTGGCAGTCACAATGTTCACTCATACTCACAGACACACATACACACTTGGTCAAGTTCCAACTGGCTGTGGAGGGTTAGGGAAGGGGCCCAGGATTTGATGGGACGCATGGATGTTGAAGACATGTAAAGATTTTCCCGTTTCTTCTCTTCTGCTTTGGCCGTGTCTGTTCACACGTAGGGCTCTTCGGAGCACCCGGAACCTGGCGTTGGATGGCAGAAGGGCGTGGGACAAGTAGACATCTTGGAAGTAAGACAAGGGAATAAAGACGGAAGATACTTTTTGGCAGGCGCTGGTCGTGGTGGGAAGAATGAGGGGTTAGATCATCCCCTGCATCTGGTATCTCTAAGTGACACTTGTTGAAGTTCTGCGGGGAAGAAGAAGCGGAAGATTTAATTGGATTTAAAGATGTAACAAGATCATTGCACACTTGCTTCAGATGGTAGAAGAGACCACCGTATGAGAGTAGCTTAGCATCATGTGAAGTCCATGTGACAGGGGTCTCCCCAAACTGTACACGCAGGGGTCTCCAACCTTGGCAACATGAAGACTTGTGGACTTCAACTCCCAGAATTCCCCAGCCAGCATGGGAGTTGAAGTCCACAGGTCTTCAAGTTGCCAGGGTTGGTCACTCCTGCTATACACTGTAAAACATGATAGGTCAGGGGTGGGCAAAGTTGGCTCTTCTATGACTCGTGGACTTCAACTCCCAGAATTTCTGAGCCAATCATGCTAGCTCAGGAATTCTGGGAGTTGAAGTCCACGAGTCATAGAAGAGCCCACTTTGCCTACCCCTGTGATAGGCGATTGGATAGAAAGTGAATATATTTAGAAATTAAATTAGGATGATTAAAAGATTAAAAGATAAGAAAATGGAGAATAAATGGGGGGTAACCCAGATGACAAAATTAGAATTTTAAGGAGGCAGCATTAGAGTAATAGTGTATACCTAGAGTAAAGGATAAGGGATATAGATATGATATAAAAAATAATGAGTTTACAAGGGACACCGACAATTTAAAAATGTATGGTAATATGCTGTCAGTCTGTTAAATATTAGATGCATTAGAATTAGAATCACTCAGGGAAAGGTTTAGAGGGAGAAAGAGGAAGTAGGAAGGGAGAGGAGAAGGAGTGGAGGGAGGGGAAGGAGGGAAGTAGGTAAGGGGAGAGAAGGAGTAAGAAGGTAGATGGAGGAGACGGAGATGGAGGGGAGTGTAAAGAGGAAAAAGAAAAACAGACTGATAAATAACAGCACAATGTAGGTGCATAACAGGATATTGAATTATAATTGATTAGATAGAAATGTGTAATTATGTATATTATTGATACGTTTTAAGGCATATGCATTGATATGTGTATGGACATTGTGGAGAAAAAATTAAAAATTAAAAAAAAACATGATAAGCATGCATAGGTAATTCTCAACTTACAGCCTTGTTTAGCAACCATTCAAAGTTACAATGGCACTGAAAAAAGCGATTTATGACCAGTCCTTGCACTTATGATAATTGCAGCATCTGCACAGTCACATGAACCAAATTTGTGCACTTGGCAACCCGCATGTATTTATGACAATATATTCCCTTCCCTTCCCTTCCTCCCCTCCCCTCCCCTCCCCTTCCTTCCCTTCCGTTCCCTTCCCTTCCCTTCCTCCCCTCCCCTCCCCTTCCTTCCCTTCTGTTCCCTCCCCTTCCCTTCCCTCCCCTTCCGTTCCCTTCCGTTCCCTTCCGTTCCCTTCCGTTCTGTTCCCTTCCCTTCCCTTCCCTCCCCTTCCGTTCCCTTCCCTTCCCTTCTGTTCCCTTCCGTTCCGTTCCCTTCCCTCCCCTTCCGTTCTGTTCCCTTTCCTCCCCTCCCCTTCCCTCCCCTTCCCTTCCCTTCCCTTCCCTCCCCTTCCCTTCCCTTCCACTCCCTCCCCTCCCCTCCCTCCCCTTCCCTTCTCTGAATTATAGCATAAAATAGATGCCCTCACCCTTTTTGAGGCAACTGTTTTCTTTGTGTGGTTGTTAGATAAAAACTCTTAAAATACAGGTAGGCCTCAACTTACAACAGTTCATTTAGTGACCATGCAAAGCTTACAACGGCACTGAAAAAAGCGACTCATGACCGTTTCCCCCCGACCGTTGCCACATCCCCATGATCACGTGATCAAAATTCGGACACCTGGCAACTGACTCGCATTTATGACAGTTGCAGTGCCCCAGAGCCGCGTGGTCTCCTTTTGTGACCATCTGACAAGCAAAGTCCATGGGGAAGCCAGATTCCCTTAACCACCGTGTTTACTAACTTAACAACTGCCACGATCCACTTAACAATGGTGGCAACAACACGTTGTAAAATGCGGAGAATTTCTCTCCACAAATGTTTCCCTTAGCCACAGAAATGTTGGCTCAATCGTGGTCGTACGTTGAGGGCTACCTTCAAAGACTGAGCTAAAAACAAATTCACTTCTGAGGCAACATCACTTCTTTTCTACTCTTAGAAGTAGGAAATGAGTTCCTCACACTTAAGCACCGAACATGTTTAAGTCACTGAATATTCACAGCGTCGCAGCAAAAGATCCAAAGAAAAATTTTGCCTCTCCGGTCATTGAAGCCAGATATCTTATGGCTGCTCAATGGCACGAGAGTGTCGGTGAACTTTCGCTCTCCCAAATGAGGGTCCACTTCACGCTTTCAATCTGGATAATTTTATAACCTCTCCTTTATTAAGAAGTCTCCTTTTCCCCCTCCACCTTTGCAAATTATTCTTCAGAAACAAATCTAGGAGAGAAGCAACTTAGAACTAAGAAGAAATTTTCCTGACAGTTAGAACAATTAATCCGTGGAACAACTTGCCTCCAGAAGCTGTGAATGCTCCAACACTGGAAGTTTTTAAGAAGATGTTGGATAACCATTTGTCTGAAGTGGTGTGGGGTTTCCTGCCTAAGCAGGGGGTTGGACTAGAAGACCTCCAAGGTCCCTTCCAACTCTGTTATTCCTCCACTCCTCTACTCGCAACAGAATACCTTACGCAACCAGACTTGAAATCCTGGGCTTAGAAAGCTTAAAACTACGTCGCCTTCGGCACGACCTAAACATAGCTCATAAAATTAGCTGCTACAATGTCCTTCCTGTCAATAACTACTTCAGCTTCAACCACAACAATACACGATGCCATTAAAATCTTCAATTCCTTTTTCTTTGGTGGGAAAACCTGGAGCAGGAGCGAAAAGAATAGAAAAAGCCCGGAGAGCTTACACCGATTGCCCAGTTCCAAACTAAATGTTTTATGATGATTTTCTTTGAGGAGAGCGATAGACAAAAATGCAACACGAAATCCACCCTCTGAGAAACAAAATGTCATTCTTGATTTATTGATGGCCGTGCTAAGCCAAGCGAATGCAGGAACTCGTTGGGGCTTTTGAGAGAGAGAGAGAGAGGGAGGGAGGGAGGGAGAGAGGGATGCAGGAAGGGAGGGAGGAAGGGAGGGAGGGAGAGGAAAAGGGAGAGAAGGAAGGGAGGGAGGAAGGAAGAGGGAAAGGGAGAGAGGGAGAGGAGGGAGGGAGGGAGGGAGGAAGGAAGAGGGAAAGGGAGAGAGAGATCCCTCTCTCTCTCCCTTTCCCTCTTCCTTCCTCCCTCCCTCCCTCCCTCCCTCTTCTTTCCTCCCTCCCTTCCTTCTCTCCCTTTTCCTCTCCCTCCCTCCCTTCCTCCCTCCCTTCCTGCATCCCTCTCTCCCTCCCTCCCTCCCTCTCTCTCTCTCTCTCAAAAGGAGAGGAGGGAGGGAGAGAGGGATGCAGGAAGGGAGGGAGGAAGGGAGGGAGGGAGGGAGGGATGCAGGAAGGGAGGGAGGAAGGGAGGAAGGAAGAGGGAAAGGGAGAGGAGGGAGAGGGAGAGGAGGGAGGGGGAAGGAAGGAAGGAAGGAAGAGGGAGAGAGAGATGCCTTCTTTGGGTTGAAATAGAGTAAAAAGAATAAAGGAGATTGGGGGTGAGGTTGGGGAGAGTTGCAAACTGGATCAATCGATGGCTTATTAGGAGGTCAATTTTGGCAGAAACGGTTACAAATGAAAAATGGGGAAATTGCTCTGTATAATGAGCGTGAATTGCTATTCCTTTCCCTGCACCAGCAGTAAATACAGGGAAAACTAAATAAATTTGTATGCATCCTGGATTACAGGTAATCCTCAATTTCGCAACTGTAATTCAGCCCGGAATTACAGCCGTCAGTCATTGCAGTTATAAGTCGAGGCCCCACGTGACCAGATTCAAAGCTGTGATCATTTTTTAACATAGCCATTGCAAATAGCACATATATACCGCTTATATACTTTACACAGGGGTTCCCCAACCCCTCCCCCGGTCTGTGTATCAGCTATGGTCCATGTCATGCTGTGCAAACAAGCGAAGCCCCATCCGTGCACATGCGTGATGCAGGCAGCGTGTGAAACCAGGCTCCTTCCGGTCCATGGAAAAGCCTCTCCCCATGGAATCGGCCCCTGGCCCCCAAATTGTGGGGCCCGTTGCCTTCTAGCATTCTCTAAGCAGTTTACAGAGTCAGCATATGGCCCCCAACAATTTTACCGACTTCGGAAGGATGGAAGGCCGAGTCAGCCTCAAGCCCCATCAAGATCGAATTCCAGACTGTGGGCAGAGTTAGCCTGCAAAACTGCATTCTAACCATGTCGCCATCACGGCTCTAACGTGGTTGTTAAGCGAGTATGACGGTCGTTAAATCAATCTATTTTTCCCAGTGAGTTGTTTTTTTTTGCCCCGAAACCAGCAATTAAATAACAGAAACCGGCAAAAACCCATCACCAATCGCAGCCAAGCGAAATACTGGTTAGTAAGTTGTTTTGTTGTGTAGAGGATTAATTCTTCATGTTGAGCTTACTATCTGCAGATGTCTTCCACTCGGGTTTAGGTGCAGCGAAGCTTTGAGGCCCAACTACTGTCACACATACGGACAGGATTTGCTACTCAATGTCCTTAGAAGAATGAAGCCGATAGAGCATGTTGGACATCAATCATGGGCGTTCCAGATGATTAGAAATCAGGATCAGCCTCTCCTTCAGCCTGCTCCTAAAACTTGCATTTAAAACTTACAAGCTTGGAGGCTGGAAATTCAACCTATGAATGCTTTTCATAGGTAGCAAAATAGTGGTAGAGTCTTAGCTGTACGTCTTACATTTGCAAGGGGGCTGATTTAATTGGGTTTGAACGCATCCTAACATTAACCAAGAAATGTTATTTTACAAAGAAAGAAAGAAAGAAAGAAAGAAAGAAAGAAAGAAAGAAAGGAAGGAAGGAAGGAAGGAAGGAAGGAAGGAAGGAAGGAAGGAAGGAAGGAAGGAAGGAAGGAAGAGAAAGGAAGGAAGGAAGGAAGAAAGGAAGGAAGGAAGAGAAAGGAAGGAAGGAAGGAAGGAAGGAAGGAAGGAAGGAAGAAAGAAAGAAAAAAGAAAGGAAGGAAGGAAGGAAGAGAAAGGAAGGAAGAAAGAAAAAAAGAAAGAAAGAAAGAAAGAAAGAAAGAAAGAAAGAAAGAAAGAAAGAAAGAAAGAAAGAAAGAAAGAAAGAAAGAAAGAAAGAAAGAAAGAAAGAAAGAAAGAAAGAAAGAAAAATAACCCAGCAAGAACTGTCTGGGTCAAAATGCCCAGAATTATTGTGTTTTTGTATTGATTTTACCCCAAAAGGCAATCATGTCCACAAATAACCTGACTCTATTTTATCTCTTCTACCATCTGCTGCATCGGTTATTTAGGCTGAAATAAGACAGGAGAGCTGTACATCTAATGGAGTGTGCAAAGCCCTTTCCATTCAGCATTCCATGTTTTTAAAACTTTAAATCGGATTTTGAGAGCTTCGGAAAGAAGTCTACAGAAAGAACAGAGGGAGAGAGTTGTCTTGCCTGTCCAAAGTCCAAACAAGTCCAAACCCATCAGTTCATACATGCTCAAAAATATCTCCTACAACACAAACCATGTTGGCTTCCAGGTCACTATTTCAAAGATTTCCCACAAGGAGGAGCTGAAGTGGTGCAGTGGTTAAATGCAGCCATTGCAGGCTGACTGCTAGTTCAACAGTTCAGCTGTTCAAATCTCACTAGGCTCAAGGTTGACTCAGCCTTCCATCCTTCCGAGGTCGGTAAAATGAGGACCCAGATTGTTGGGGGCAATATGCTGAACTCTGTAAACCGCTTAGAGAGGGCTGTAAAGCACTATGAAGCGGTATATAAGAAAAGTGCTATTGCTATTGCTATTCAGAGGAGCTGAGCATCAACAAACCTATTATTTTGTGGACCCATCAATTGAAGGTAAAAGACCTCCTCTAGAGCAGAGGTCTTCAAACTTGGCAACTTTAAGACTTGTGGACTTCAATTCCCAGAATTCTCCAGCCAGCTGGAGAATTCTGGGAGTTGAAGTCCACAAGTCTTAAAGTTGCCAAGTTTGAAGACCTCTGCTCTAGAGGAACTCAAGAGACATTCTGGCTTAGAATCTTTTCTAGAGAGGAAGAATCTGAGGTCAAATCCTTAGGTCTATATCTGCCATTTGCCAAGGGAAGACAGACAGTCTGGCAAGATTCTTGTAATATAGGTGATTGACAATAAAATACAATCATACCTCAGTACTTGACTGCTTTAAAACTCATCGAACTTGGTCCTTGACCCAATCTGATGCAAACATTTTGTCCTGGTACTCGTTGTTTGTTTGATACTCGACACTTAAGCTAGAATCTTTCGGTGTTGGCTGCCTTGTAACTCGCTACCCTTTCCGGCCGGGTCACATGTTACAAGTCATGTGGTTTGTTTGGTACTCATCATGCCTCCCAGAACCAATTAACAATGAGTATGGAGGTACCACTGTATCTACTTGGGGTTATTTCCAAGTGGTTCTGGTTGCTTGTGCCTGATGTAGCTTCCACCCATAATCTACGCTGGCTGGAGTTGAAATACAGGAGTTGAAATCAAATATTTTATTTATTTATTTAATCGTTCTTATAGGCTGCCCAACTCCCGTGGGACTCTGGGCGGCGTACAACATAAAAGAGGAACAATTTATAAAAACGATAATAACAATTAAAATAGTTATAAAAATTAAAAAAACATAAACCATCATTCGTACATGGGGAGACCCAAGATGTTCTCATTGGTCTCTATGTCACCCCGCCTTCAGGAAGAGCCATGTTTTAACGGCTTACGGAAGGCCAGCAGGGTGGGCATAGTCCGGATATTTGGGGATAGTTGGTTCCAGAGAGATGGAGCTCCCACAGAGAAAGCTCTCTCCCGCGGTCCCACCAACTGGCATTGCTTGGTTGATGGGACCTGGAGAAGACCAACTCTGTGGGACCTAACTGGTTGTAGGGAGGTATGTGGTAGGATGCGGTCCCGCATATTGTAGTCCTACAGAATCTCAAGTTGAGGAAATAAGCACCAAGGAGATAAAACAGAGGCTGAAGGGGGAAAAAAAGATATTTCTTTGGAAGTGCAAGAGACATGACCTTCTCTTTAACTGTGTTGACCATCACTAATTGGCCATCACAAGAGAAGTACAAAAGCGAATGTCTCTGACCATTCAAGGTCTCTGCTCCAGGTTGAACTCCAGGTTGCAACACTGGACTGGGAGTGCTTAGAATTGGTCTCAGTCTCTTGCCATCTGTCTTTTTTTCCATTTTCCCAATCCAGCCTGTTTGCTGAAGGGGATGCCAGTTCATGTCCAAGAGATGGAGACAAGAAAAAAAGAAGAAGAGAGGATTCTACATTTATTAATAATAACTGCCAACTGGTGTGCCCTTTCCAGGGCCCTCCTGAAGTTCCAGGAGTCTCATTTACCAGCTAACAAAATTTGAACTGAAATTACAGGTAATGAGATAATTAAATTTAGCTGGCACCAATGTCTCCTTTCCCCCTCATTTTCTTCCCTTATGATCTTTATCTCATGAAAAGACACAATTATCTCTTTTCTATTAGTATTTCAAATGGGATGTCAAAAGTTGTAGGCGTGTTCTTAGCGGATTGGCGGGTTTCAGTGAAAAAGATCTTGTTAGGTTAGGTGATTAAGTTCCTGAAAAGCTCTGATGTGTTTGCGCCCCTTGACACCAACCCTAGGCTCCCAATGAGTGAAAGGGAACCCCAAAATTCTTTGCAGAATTCTCTTCCCCCTTTCACGGATAGACTTCAGACAGGAGTGGGCTGGGGGTGGTATTAACTTACCTTCCCTACCGGTTCGCAAATGTGACCGCGCTCTCGCTTCACTTGCACGCACCTCATCTGCGCATGCACAACCCCTTCTGCGCATGCGCAGAGTGTAAAAAATGCAACGTGCTTACGTCTGGGCAGGCGGGTGGGTGGGCCACCCGCAGTCAGCACTACCGGTTCACCCAATCCGGATAAAACCAGCTGAATACCACCACTGGAGTGGGCAATTATGGCCCTTTGACAACCTGTGGACTGCAACTCCCAGAATTCCTGAGCTAACCAAGCTGGCTCAGGAATTCTGGGAGTTGAAGTCCACAGATTGTCAAGGGGCCATAGTTGCCCACCAGGGGCGGGTTGCTTACTTACCGGTGCCGGTGCGCTGTGCGCACATCTCCACGTTTCGGGGGCGCGCACTCTTGCTATGCACATGTGTTTGCTATGTGTGCACCCCTCACGCAATTTTGCTTCTGCGCATGCGTGGAAGCAAAATCTTGCTGAAATCTTGCACACGCGCACGTCCCCTCACGAGATTTCGGCGAGATTTTGCTTCCGCGCATGTGCAGAAGCAAAATCGCCCAAAAATTCACCGAAAAAGATGGCGATGCGCGGGATGGACCGGCGGAGAGGGCTCCGGAGCGGTCACCGCAAATTGCGCAGTCGGCCGCTCCCTACCAGAGCTATGTACTGAAGAGTTCCGGCAGGAACCCACCTGTTGCCCACCCATAACTTAGAAGGAAAGGAAAAACTCTCAGAGAGAGAGAGAGTTAATGAGCAGAGGACTGCAAATCCTTCCATTCTCTACCATTCAGTCAGAATGGAAGAAGCTTCTTGGATGAGAAGCAAAATGTCTTCTAGCAAAACAAGAAAGTCCAGTTGCCTTTTGAAAGAAAGCATCTTTGGGACAGAAAAAAATCCCCTCTTTATTCACTTGGTAAAGACACAGGAACCCTGCTAAAGAACAAGAAATAGAAAGAACGTTTGACAAATTGATTCTACCAAGAAATTTCAACACCAACAAAAACGCCAAGCATTAAAGCTAATTAAGGCTTAATAATACTTAATACTATTAATACTGTGAAACTAGTCTCTACTTACGGAGAACTAATAATGAGGAAGAGGTGCAGTTCTTGGGGTTTAGAAGGTAGCCTTCAATTTACAACCTTTTGTTTAGTCATGGGTAGCAATTACAATGGCGAATTTCAACCAATCCTCACGCTTATAACTGTTGCAGCATCTGTATGGTCATGTGGTCAAAATTCAGGAGCTTGACAACTGGCATGGAGTTATGACAGTTATGACAGTTGCAGCATCCCGGGCAGGGGTGGGTTCCTCCCGGTTCGGACCAGATCGCCCGAACCGGTAGCGGCCTGTTGGTGATGTCACGATGACGTCACCGACCCGGTTCGGTCAGTGCCAGTCTGTGGGCACCGCCATCTTTTTTTGGGAATTTTTGGTGAATTTTTCCGTGTTTGGATGGCTTCTCCTCTTCTGCGGCTGGAAAAAGAGCCCTCCTGCCCGCCCCCGGGTTAATACCCACGGTCACGTGATCCCCTTTTGCAGTCACCGGGAAAGGCAGATTCACTTAACAACCGGGTTACTAACTGATCCACTGCAGTGGTTCACTTCATAACTGAGGCGAAGAAGGGTCATAAAATGGGGCAAAACCTAACAAAGGTCTCACTTAACCATGGAAATTTTGGGCTCAATTGCGGTTGCAAGTGGGGGACCCCCGGCATCTTCTTCAGCCACTCACATCTTCTCCGGACATCTATCAAGCTGTCCGCAACTCTCCAGGTGTCTGAAATCTCTACAATTCACAAGGCTCAAAAACCCTCCAGGGAAAAGCAGGCAGGAGGAATAATAATAACGTAATAAAAAAAAAGTTTTTGCGAAATTGTGCCTTCGTTCAGAAATCTTGCGGCAACCAGATTACATCTTCAAAGTGTCACCTGACAGGCTTAATTTTCAGAGAAGCCGGGAGATTTTCTGGAATGTGGATTTGGCAGGATTAGCATCCTTTCACGGATAATAATAATAAAAAAATAATAAAAAAACCATCCCTCTCTGACGATGAAGACGATGATAAAAAAAACCGCAATGGTTTTTTTTTTTAAAAAAAGACCTCCCAAGGTAGATTAAGAAGAATTTATCAACTTCATGAAGGGCAAATTCCCAACGGAAGAAAAAGAAATGCAGGAGGGATGGAGAAGGGATGTGTGTGTGGGGGACACACACGACCAGGAGAGGAAGGCTCCCCTCCCCATTTGTAGAGGGGGTTCACTTCACTTAGAGAGGTGGGGACAATTGTAGCTGACAGAAGAAAGGAAGGCTGCAAGAGCCAAGGTGGCGCAGTGGTTAAATGCAGCACTGCAGGCTACTGCTAGTTCAGCAGTTCAGCTGTTCAAATCTCACCGGCTCAAGGTTGACTCAGCCTTCCATCCTTCCGAGGTGGGTAAAATGAGGACCCAGATTGTTGGGGGCAAGAGGCTGAACTCTGTAAACCGCTTAGAGAGGGCTGGAAAGCACTATGAAGCGGTATATAAGTCTAAGTGCTATTGCTATCTTCCTTCCTTCCTTCCTTCCTTCCTTCCTTCCTTCCCTTCCTTCCTTCCTTCCTTCCTTCCTTCCTTCCTTCCTTCCTTCCTTCCTTCCTTCCTTCCCAGTGCTAGAATGCAGTACTGCAGGACTAACTCCCTGCCCACTCCAGGAGTTCAATTCTGACTGGCTCAAGGTGGACTCAGCCTTCCATCCTTCCGAGGTGGGTAAAATGAGGACCCAGATTGTTGGGGGCAAGAGGCTGACTCTGTAAACTGCTTAGAGAGGGCTGGAAAGCACTATGAAGCGGTATATAAGTCTAAGTGCTATTGCTATCTTCCTTCCTTCCTTCCTTCCTTCCTTCCTTCCTTCCTTCCTTCCTTCCTTCCTCTCCTTCCTTCCTTCCTTCCTTCCTTCCTTCCTTCCTTCCCAGTGCTAGAATGCAGTACTGCAGGACTAACTCCCTGCCCACTCCAGGAGTTCCAATTCTGACTGGCTCAAGGTGGACTCAGCCTTCCATCCTTCTGAGGTGGGTAAAATGAGGACCCAGATTGTTGGGGGCAATATGCTGAACTCTGTAAACCGCTTAGAGAGGGCTGTAAAGCACTATGAAGCGGTATATAAGTCTAAGTGCTATTGCTATTGCTATTGCATTGGGGCATGGAGAACCCCAAGAGGCTTCTTCTGATGGGTGACCTCACCTCCCATGTTGGTCTTCCCAAAGTCCCCAGGGCCATTTGCTGGCTGGGGAATTCTGGGAGTTGGAGTCCATCCATCTGAAAGCTGCCAATGCTGGTTTAGCCAAAGCCCTTTGCGGGAAGCACAAGAGAATTTGGGTTGGATCTAAGCTCCACCAGCCAGCTTGGCTTTGACGCCTCCCACAATGTATGTATGTATGTTTTTCGGAGTATAAGATGCACCGGAATATAAGACGCACCTAGATTTTAGAGGAGGAAAACAAGGAAAAAAGTATTCTGAACCAAATGGTGTGTAGTAATATGTTATTTAATAAAATACCAGTGTAGCAGAATACTTTTTGCAACCATGTACACTTTTTGCAAACTTCAAACTTGACAGCTTTAAGACTTGTGGACTTCAACTCTCCAACCGTGGCAACTTTAAAAACTGGTGGACTTCAGAGTTAAAGTCCACAAGTCTTAAAGTTGCCACAGTTGGAGACCCCTGCACTAAATAATTTGCTTTCCTAGCCTTAGCAATAAATATTCAGTAATAGTTATAATTACTCTCTTTTCAAAATGTGTGTAATTTCTTCCTCCAAAATCCCCTTTGCCTTTTGGGTGGTATTCTTCAGGTGGGCGGTCAGGAGTTTCAGCTATCATGGCCAAGAAAACAACAACAAGCCTTACTCCTAATCTATGATTCGATCTAATTTGCTGAAGAATGTTTACAGGTTTATATTCATCTGCTATCGGACTGTATCTCATTCTGGCTCCTGCTCTGCAACTCCCCTACAATGTTCCTATGCTTTTAATCATGGGCTGATAAGATAAGGTATCCCAGCAATAATTTTCTCTTTCCCTAGATGTAGCAGGATAACGTTGGCTTTCCATCAGAATACACAAAATATTGTCCAGAATGCCCTCGGGATTGGCAAAACTCTTCTTCCTTGCAAGTATCTCAAAGTGGCTCATTATAATTTGGACTAGCAAATGTATGAATCCCTTTGTCATCTGATTCACACATTATGCAAAGCTTCACAACAACATTGGCTGGGTCCACAAAATATGTGCGCCATACAAAAAGTGGTCCGAAACACCACAAAAACCCGTTATTGCAGGGGTCCCCAAACTTGGCAACTTTAAGACTTGTGGACTTCAACTTCTGTAGCTGGCTGGAGAATTCTGGGAGTTGAAGTTCACAAGTCTTAAAAGTTGCCAAGTTTGAAGACCTCTGCATTATTGGCTTCTTGCAGGGATGGGTGACTTGCACTTTAAATTTATAAAATGGGAAGGTGTGGGGTGAACCCTAAAATATTGTACACATTGGTGGAGTTGTTGACTTTAAAGTCTCCATACTTTCCCCCAAATCTCAGCCGTGATCATCTGAGACCCCAGTTTGGGGCCAGTTTGTTAAGGAGTTTGGCTTGGAAACCAGGAGAGGTGGACTTCTAGGTTTCTCTTAAGCATGGAGGCCAACTGTTGCTGTTGTGGGGAAAAGGAGAGGCTGGAGAATTAGGTATATTTGCCACCTGGAGTTAGCCAAAAATATATAAAAGGCAGCATAATGATAAGTCTGATATGGCCCATCAACTTGTGGACTTCACACTGCTTTTGCTTGCTTTGTACCAACAATTCAAAGGTAATTTGGAACTATCCAATTACTAGGACCACCCAGGTAGGAAAAAGAAGGGAAGGGATGGAGGAGACATCTCAGAGACAAGAAGAACGTTACCCAAATGTTGCGCTGTGGGGGAAGGGAGTTGTGGTTGTACATACCTTGAGGACAGCATCTGAAGGGAGAAAGGCTGACAGTGTGGTGTGCTAACATACGTTAGCCTGGATGGTTGCGTACTCAACCAGATCTCCACCAGCAGGAGCGGAGGTTCTATGACTAGGCGATGAGGTTGTCAGAATGGAAGTGTCCAGGTCTGCGTATTGGACGTTGGAATCCTTGTTGTTGCCGCGGTCTGAAGATGGAAAAGCAGGATGGATGGAAAGGAAGAAAGGAAGGAGGGAAGGAAGGAAGGAAGGAAGGAAGGAAGGAAGGAAGGAAGGAAGGAAAGGAAGGAAGGGGGGAGAAGTGTGAAGAGATGTGGAGGTGGAAAGATGTAGCCACACGAGACACCAGGGGATCATGCCAAGAGAAGGAGGAAAGGAAGAGGAGAAGAAGACAGTCAAATTGAGGAATCAAGACAGAAAGGCTAACGAAGAACGACAGTGAGAAAAAAGATCAAAACAAGCTCAAAAAGAAACATTGCTCTGAGGATTTGAATCTCTGAGAAGCACAATTAATGGAGTC
>JALIGW010000024.1:2076120-2112241 GCA_023053685.1 Diadophis punctatus similis | reverse complement strand
AAAGTCTGAGAACTTTAGGGACCCCAGATGATCAGTGTGAGATAAGAAAGCTAACTCTGGACTCATCTTTATGGAAGATGAGAAAATTGTTCCAGGAATTAGGATCAGATAAAGTTCCATGCTTGAATCCATGCTTTGCATGCAGGAGGCCCCAATTCAGTTCTTAGCAATTAAAAAGAGGAGAACTGCGGCTAACCGGAGAAGTTAGTATTGATTTAAAGAGACAAATAACCCAACTTGGTATCAGGAAACCTTCCCATAAATCCATGAAGTCACAGAAATAATGGCGAGGCTGAGGAGTAAATAATGGGGGAAATGGAGGCTGTTCATTTCAAACGTCCCTCTTACTACCTCCTATCTCTTCTTGTATACTTAGATGAAGCCGCTATGAAATAATGAGAAAAGCACTTCATTCTTGTAATTCCTTTATTCAGGGTGGCCTCTGAAACTAGATTGATATCCAGATTTTTGCACGTGTGTGAGAAGCACTGAGGCGCTTTCGGGTTGAAAGGATTAGCCAGTGACATCACCGTTACCCTAGGGATGCCCAGTTGGGGGCTCCTTTCACGTCCCCGGTAGGAGTTGAGTCAAGGACAGGAGCTCAACCCTTTCCCAGGCCAGTACTTGGGTCTCGAACGCGGGCTTGCTAACCTCCAACCCAGCGTCCTAACCATGTGATCAACCACATGGTTGATAGCCAGATGTGGAGGACTCATTTTAGAAATGGCTAGTGGGCTGAGTTCAAGAGGCAATGCTGGGAAATAAACGTTTGGATACCTAATCCAGATATTCCCTAAATAGGGTGGGTGGGTAGGATAGAATCAATAAATTGGTGGGAAGTCCTACGAATGGCCAAAGATACCTGGATATTCTCTGCAGTCAGTTGGCTTTTCACTTCTTGATTCTGGTTGAGGGGCAGAGAAGCAGGTTTCTGGGAAGAAGGGAGGTCTATCCTGTAGAGAGGAAAATGGCCAGTTGGAGAGACAGTACTTTATTTTTATTTATTCAGTTATTTATTAAATTTACAGGACATGCCGCCCCTCTCGTTGTGAAGGGACTCTGGGCAGCTTATAACGACATAAAAACATTGTAAACAACAATAGGAACATTAAAACATCCAATATTAAGAATTGTAACAATATTATAATATTGAGATTAATATTGAGATTATTAATATTAAGAATTATAACAATAAAAACCCCTCAAATCCTGGACATAAATTGTTTCAACTCCTACCTCAAAACGACGCTATAGAGCACTGCACACCAAGACAACTAGACACAAGAACAGTTTTCCCCGAACGCCATCACTCTGCTAAAGAAATAATTCCCGCAACATTGTCAAACTATTTACTAAGTCTGCACTACTATTAGTCTTCTCATCGTTCCTATCACCCATCTCCTCCCACTTATGACTGTATGACTGTAACTTGTTGCTTGTATCCTTACGATTTATATTAATATGGATTGTTTCCTGATTGCTTATTTGTACCCTATGACAATCATTAAGTGTTGCACCTCATGGTTCTTGACAAATGTATCTTTTTTAATGTACACTGAGAGCATATGCACCAAAGACAAATTCCTTGTGTGTCCAATCACACTTGGCCAATAAAGAATTCTATTCTATTCTATTCTATTCTATTCTATTCTATTCTATTCTATTCTATTCTATTCTATTCTATTCTATTCTATTCTATTCTATTCTATTCTATTCTATTCTATTCTATTCCATTCCATTCCATTCCATTCCATTCCATTCCATTCCATTCCATTCTATTATTCTATTCAGCAAAAACTAGATAAGGGTTCAATGCATATATGGGTTAGAGGTGAGATCTTCCCCTAATCTACTTCCTACTTCCAAAATTGGATGCCCTCATAGGGATCCCAAGCCAATTGGCATAGCTAGATTTTGAGGGCCTCCCAGAAGGCCAAGAGGGTGTGGGGAAGATCTCACCTTGAGGGGCACCCTGTTAGAGAGGTCAGAGGTCACAGCAGAAGAGGATCTTCCCTTGGACCACAGGAGAAGTTCTGAAGTACTTTGGCCAACAGGGTCCTCAGCATACCCCTTCTGCTGGAGCAAGTGGGGCGGAGCAGTCCCATTGGGGTGATACAGTTCCTCAGATAACCTGGACTCATGCCATAAAGAGCTTTAGAAATCATAATCTGTCAGAGCATGCACAGGTCTATCACATGTATCAGTCCAGAAGCAAGTACAGCCAACAATTGTTTGTATCAAATAGTGGGTTTTTAAAATCTACAATAGAAATATAGGTATACTATACATACACATGCTACAAGCAGTATCTAAACAAACAGCAATTACAGCAGGGAAGAAACTCAATGAACAAACCAACATGCCAGCAGGGCCTCCTCTTATTACACAGGCTCTTAAAGGGATAACAGCCAAAGACCCTGCTGACTCATTCCCCTCATTGCATCAGCTGATCAGCTCTTAAATTATCACCTTGACATATTCAACACCTTGAATTTGCTGGTTGACAGGACTCAAACCATTCCGATCAACTAACTTTGATGTCCAAGAGAGGCTCTGGCTAACTCCACATTCAATACCATTAAAATCTTTACCATTACACATTCAATACCATTAAAAGACCATAAAATCTGGTGAGATTTCAGCAACTTAGTTCAAGTTCTCCATACATTGCCAAAATTTTGCAAGCTCTTGCGTAAGAAGGCTGAGATCCCACCTCACCCCCCCTCCATTCCCTGAATTGCGACAGCAGGAGGAATCCTGGCTTCAAGCCAAAATATCTTTTGCCCAAGTTAATTTTGAATGAAAACATTTGCGCACTTACCCAGCGCACAAATCACAGTTTGAACCGTTATGTATGGCCAACAGGAAATGAACCACTGCCAGGAAATGGAATTTCAGTTTGATTGCTTGACTTTTCATTCCTAACCTAGCAATTTTTTTTCAAAATGGAGGGGGAAAAAATCTCCCCATTTTTTGGTTTTTATGAATGGTTATGTCTGAAGACATTATAGTGAAAATGGCTCAGAAGGAGCTATGCAATTCTGGTAGAAATGGACATAAAAGTAATGCATGAAATGAGAGGGGGGGAAAGAGAGAGAGAGAGATTGAGATTTTTCAGGAAAAAGGATGTCCAGCTCTCCAGTTTTCTAACAAGTCTCTGAAGAGAAAAAAGCAGGTAGAGATGTAAGATCAAATGCATCTCCCTAGCAAGAGATAACATTATCAGTTGGCATCCTCCTCTATGAGGAAGCACTGTGGACTGTGTGCATCAAGTTGGATCTTCAGTACCATGGACAACTCTCCTCCAATCAGCATAACTACGGTATTCTGGATTCATTCCCCCAAAAGTTGTTTCAGAGCATATAGGATTGTGAATACGGTTCCTATATGCAACTTTTTAAAGCGGCTGCATCTTTTCCCCAGGGCCACACTGAAATTTTAGAGGACAACTGCATGCAATCTGAAAAAATAATAATGAAGTGGCTGCTTTAAAGAGAACTCAGAGGTGATGCCGGCACTCCTGTATGTTCCGATGCATCATTCCTGAATTGCTGCAGTTCCTGAATTGCTCCTGTTCAGTACATTTTGAATGCCAAACACAGTCCTTCAATCCCATGAATTCCCATGCAAAAGTATATTTAACTACTGTTACCTCTCAACTCATGTAATCTTAAAGAATGATCACCGAAATAGTTGTTACATGGAGATGGTGGTACTCACAGGTCATTTTCAGTGTCTGACCGACTCGTCTGCTGTCTTTTGTAGATGATGAAGATGGTAACAGCCCCACCAATAATGAAAACAGCAGCAATCGCCACACCCAGGACTCCCAAAATGCCTCCTAGAGCCCTCTGGGGCAACGGCTTATCTGTAACACCAAAGAAGAATAAATGAATTATTATGGTTAATAGAAATAAGTATGCTTCTTTTAATCATGTAATTTCATTGCTTATCTTCTCCTTTTAAATATTCTACAGGTTCTAAGAGGAGTAGAACAATGTAGCTTTAACTTTTCATTGATGTAAGTGTTGCAATCTACTAAGGGAGGGAGGGAGGGAGGGAAGGAAGGAAGGAAGGAAGGAGAGATAGAAGAAGGAAGGCAGTTGGGGGAGAAAGGAAGGAAGGCAGTAGAGGAAGGAAGAAAGAATGAGGAAGGAAGGGAAGGGAAGGGAAGGAAGGAAGGAAGGAAGGAAGGAAAGAATGAGGAAGGAAGGAAGGAAGGAAGGAGAGATAGAAGAAGGAAGGCAGTGGGGGAAGGAAGGCAGTAGAGGAAGGAAGGAAGGAAGGAATGATGTCCAAGGATTGTCCAAGGTCCATCAGTTGAGTCAGAAAACCTCCTTCTTTGGTTGTCCCAAAGGTACTTTCCCAAAAGGCAACTGGAGTATCTTTGTTTTTTTTTTCTTGAAGACGCTTCACTTCTCATCCAAGAAGCTTCTTTAGAATAGAATAGAATAGAATAGAATAGAATAGAATTCTTTATTGGCCAAGTGTGATTGGACACACAAGGAATTTGTCTTTGGTGCATATGCTCTCAGTGTATGCTCTTAGTTCTGAGGAACAGAAGAAGCTTCTTGGATGAGAAGCGAAATGTCAAGAAGAAGAAGAAGAAGAAGAAGAAGAAGAAGAAGAAGAAGAAGAAGAAGAAGAAGAAGAAGAAGAAGAAGAAGAAGAAGAAGAAGAAGAAGAAGAAGAAGAAGAAGAAGAAGAAGAAGAAGAAGAAGAAGAAGAAGAAGAAGAAGAAGAAGAAGAAGAAAGAAGAAGCACAGTTGCTTTTCAAAAAGCACCTTTGGGACCACCATGACCTGGATGGCTGAGAATCTCCATAGACCTCCTTCTCTGGTTGTTTAAGATGTTGACATTTCCCTCCGAGATCTCAAGAGTTTTGTACACCAGTCACACACTGCACCTCAGTCCTTTCCTCCCCGATCCTGCCACCTGTACATCTTCATCTCGCCGGACTGTCATCCTTGCTGTATTTGCAGACTTGTTTTATATTTCTGGCCCTGCAAGACTCTTTTGTCTTTCCAACAAAATAGAGCTGCCTGCCTGGTGATGGATGGGGCCATCCAGGTCTCCATCATGCAATGACACAGCCTTCTCGGCTGCAGCAGATGGGAGGGAGGGGGTTGGAGGAGAAAAGGGGCTGAGAGTTGCATCACTCATTCTCCTACCAGCCAGGAGGAGGTCTGGTAGGGTGCAGGTGGACCGGAAAAAACCAGGTTCAAGGAAGACGTAAAATAACCAAAGTTTAGTGGGATCCTGCAGGATTCTAGGAATCGGGTGAGGTCAACAGTGGACAGTCTTAGGGTAAAGTTTTGGGGGTTTGGTGACGAAACCACAGAGTCAGGTAGTGAGTTCCAGGCATTTGCCACTCTGTTGCTAAAGTCGTATTTTCTACAGTCAAGTTTGGAGCGGTTCACTTTGAGTTTGTATCTGTTATGTGCTCGTGTATCGTTGTGGTTGAAGCTGAAGTAGTCGTTGACAGGAAGGACGTTGTAGCAGATAATTTTATGAGTTATGCTTAGGTTGATGATAGCTTCCTTATCCTCCTGGTTTGTTTTCTGCTGCCTGTGCTTTCCTTAACATTCGGCAGGCTGTATTATTGTGTTTTTTTATTGGATGCAATTGTTGTAATCATTTCATATTCCAGGGAGCCCCCTTGAGAGGCCAAGGCAAAAAGACAAGCTATTATATTTCTTCCTAAGTGGAGTTGATAAATAAATATAGCTCCACAATCAAAACCTTAAGCTTTGGAGCCGAAATTTAGCACTTGCTTGATTCCGGGAACTTCTTTATTTAGGGGTCAAAAAAACCCGAATTCTGCTTTTGGCTGCTGTTGAGATTTAAATAAGAAAAGAGGGATGCAGCCAGAAAGCTTTGCAGCGAGTAGATTCCCGCCTCTCTCTTAACCTTCTCAGACCTTAAGGTTTTATACAGTATTAGCACTTGAAAAAGCTAATCGGTTCATTCTCGGTAACAGAAGCAGCACAACTATCTAAAAGGAAGGAGGGAGGGATTTCGATTTGTTATTAGAGTTGGGAGGGACCTTGTAGGTCATCTAGTCCAACCCCCTGCTCAAGCAGGAGTTCCTACACTATTTGAGACAGATGGCAGTCCAGGTCGCAAGTGTTGGGGCTCTCACAACCTCCAAGGGAATCAAAGAACTCTTTGCTCTTTGCTATCTGTGGGCCTGATAATGGGCAGCTTCCCATCCTGGTAATGGAAAAAGGGTAGCATTGGTCCAAGGTTGCCAAAAATGCCCTCCCACCTGGAAAGTCAGACGATGCTGGCAGCCAGAACTGAGTTTGCTAGGAAACGGGATTTCGGAACACATGATAAAAGGATCCAATTTGCGCTACCTTCCAAGCTAATTAAAGTTGAAAACCAGCTAATTGATACTTTGTACTTCTAGCTCCAGTGGTGATGAAAGAGAAAGATAATTGGGAGGGGATGAAGGGGGGGGGAGGGGCCCAGTGGAAAGGCAGAAGGAGGGAGTGGGGGAAAGAGGGCGAAATGATCCGATCGCCTGCAAATGACGGGGAAGGGGCTTTGATGGGAAGGAGAAGAGGAGAAGGGGAAGGAGTGGAGCTACCCAACGGATGATCTGAAGAGGAGGACCGAAGGAAGGATTAAGAAAAAAACAATTGCTCTTTATCCAACGTTGGCTAATGTTAAACGAAAAAAAAAGCAGAAAACGGCTGCCTTGGGTGAAACCCAGATTCTCGCAGCTTGCTAACAAAGAAGAACAACCTTAATCAAATACAAGCCGTTCTCGACTGACAACAGTCTGTTTAGTGACCGTTCGAAGATACAACGGCGCTGAAAAAAAGTGACTGACTTTATGACCGTTTTTCACAGTTACGGCCATTGCCGCAGCAGCCCCATGGTCACGTGATCAAAATTCAGATGCTTGTCAACTGGTTCATATTTATGACCGTTGCAGTGTCCGGGGGTCACGTGATTCCCTTTTGCGACCTTCTGATAATAGCAATAGCAATAGCACTTAGACTTATATACCGCTTCATAGTGCTTTTACAGCCCTCTCTAAGCGGTTTACAGAGTCAGCCTATTGCCCCCAACAATCGGGGACCTCATTTGACCCACCTCGGAAGGAGGGAAGGCTGAGTCAACCTTGAGCCTGGTGAGATTCGAACTGCCAAATTGCAGGCAGCTGGCAGTCAGCAGAAGCAGCCTGCAATACTGCATTCTAACTACTGAGGAAGGAAGGAAGGAAGGAAGGAAGGAAGGAAGGAAGGAAGGAAAGAAGGAAGGAAGGAAGGAAGGAAGGAAGGAAGGAAGGAAGGAAGGAAGGAAGGAAGATAACAACAGCACTTAGGCTTATATACCACTTCACAGTACTTTACAGCCCTCTCTAAGTGGTTTACAGAGTCAGCCTATTTCCCCCAACAATCTGGGTCCTCATTTTACCGACCTCAGAAGGATGGAAGGCTGAGTCAACCTTGAGCTGGTGAGATTCGAACAGCTGAACTGCAGCTAGCAGTCAGCTGAAGTAGCCTGCAGTGCTGCACTCTAACCACTGCGCCACCTCGGCTCAGTGCTAAGCCAAGTCAACGGGGAAGACAGATTTGTTTAACAACTGTGTGACTCATTTAACAACTCCAGTGATTCACTTAACAAAGGTGGCAAGGACTAGTCGTAACATGGGGCAAAACTGGATTAACCAATTCCTCACTCAACGACATCAATGTTGGGACTCAATTGTGGGCGTACGTTGGGGGCTGCCTGTCATTACTTCAAGACATTGGCAAGTTTTTCTCTGCATCCGTTTTATTTATCGTACTTAAGTCCGATCTTGATGCTGGATTCCGGTTCCAATCCCGGCATCTTACGCTCCCTTTTAATAAGAGCCAGGGTGATATTTCCTGCGGGGTTGAAAGAGGGAGAGTTTTGCGCAACCTTCAAATGTTCGTGCTTGAAGATATACGGCACCTGATGTTTCTGGCCACAGATTAGGGAGAGCTAATGCCTTCCAGATGTTTGGGGCGATAGCTCCCCTAGTGCTCTGTAGCTGGTCATGCTAATCAGCGTTCAAGGTCTGATGCCTTGAACTGAAGGGGCAACTTTGGCAATGTTTTTTTCCTGGGCTGTAAATATCACTCTATTTATAATTAGCCCACAACACTGGGATTTGTCCAGCTTTCCCAATAATCTGATTTAGCAGCTTGGTTTGATGGATGCTTAGGTCCAGATTCCAGAAGCACCACCCTGTCTGATCCCTCTGCACTGCGGCTGTGAAGATGGGACAGAGATGGCCTTCCCTGGCAGCTTTGCCTGGGGTTCAAGATGCAGCGCCTCTCTCGCGGAAGGCTCCTTGCAAGTGAGCACGGCTAATAGATACAAGATGGCCTATCTTCCCTTACTTAATAGCAATAGCAATAGCAATAGCACTTAGACTTATATACTGCTTCATAGTGCTTTACAGCCCTCTCTAAGCGGTTTACAGAGTTCAGCATATTGCCCCCAACAATCTGGGTCCTCATTTTACCCACCTCGGAAGGATGGAAGGCTGAGTCAACCTTGAGCCTGGTGAGATTTGAACAGCTGATCTGCTGAACTAGCAGTCAGCTGGAGTAGCCTGCAGTAGCTGCATTTAACCACTGCGCCACCTCGGCTCCTTAATGTATGCCAGGCTCCAAAACCCAAGAGAGACACATTGAGTTTCTTCTAAGCAGTTTCCCTTATTGTTCCTCGCCTACGGACAGAATCATGCCAAACTATAGCAAGCACTTTGCATGATTAGGAGCCCTGGTAGCGCAGTGGTTAGAATGCAGTAATTGCAGGCAAACTCTTTCCACAACCTGGAGTTCGATCCTGACCGGCTTAAGGTGAATTTAGCCTTCCATCCTTCCGAGGTGGGTAAAATGAGGACCCAGATTGTTGGGGGCAAGATGCTGACTCTGTAAACTGCTTAGAGAGGGCTGTAAAGCACTGTGAAGCGGTATATAAGTGCTATTGTTATTGCTGCAATTAAGGATACACTCTGAGAATTGCTAGGGAAGAGCTGTCTTCACTTTCTTCCTCCTAATCAAATGATCTAAACTTCACTGTCTCTTGGTCCTCCGGAATGCAGCCCCTCCCTTCCGGGAATCCAGACTACATTCCACCACAACACGTAGGACATAAGATGCTTTTCCATGATCAGTGTCAGTTTTGGAAGCCATTATTTCTGTTTGCTTCAACTGCCACATATTTTAGCCTGGGAAATTGGGAGGTTATTTTTTTTTTTGTTGGAGCGGTACAAACATAGTCATAATAAAATTCTTTACTCAAGGACAAATGTGCCTGCACCTGCGTGGAGACAGTATCCAGTTGAGTGTGAAGATTTGATTGTACCATGTCATGAGCTTGTGGGTGTGGGGCAGGGTTGTGAACTTTCAACTGGGTGGGGAAACCCTGGAAGCTTTCAGATTCGGGTTTCCCCAGATGTGCCAACATGGCAACTCTAATAAATTGGAACTTTGAGGAACTTCTAGCCTCGGAGTTTTATTTCGTTGGGGGTGTTTCCTGGAACGCTGACAATCAGACTTTTTTGGCTCTCCCCCCACCCCAGGGTCTGTTCCATCATTTGCTCCTTTCTCATGAAGTCATTCTGAACTACCCCCCAAGCCTGTGTCCTGCACCCCGCATTGCAAGCCCTCCCTTAACCCTGCAGGAATGGGTGTCATCAAGATGAATGGAAGGAGCTCAGAGACATCAGCATGCTAGACTGATCTTCAGCTCTTTCTTGCCTGCTCCCCCCTCCCAGGCTGGGCCCAGTCATTCTCTCCCTAAATGACATTATCCCGTAAATAATATTTCTGTTCTGTGACAGCTCACTTAACAGCCAGGCCTAAGCAAATAGACGAGGTGATTTGATAAGATCTTTTTGACTGCATTAAAAATTGTGGTAGGAGATTACTTTGGCTGTGAAGCAGAAGTCTTCTCCAGGATGGATTGGCCTTTACTGGGCATCTTGGGAGCAAAGGGGGGGCCAGGATGGCATCTCCCCCACCTTGCAGGAAAGTTCATAAATCTAAGCAGGGAAAGAAAGCAGGGTAGCTCCAAGTGGAAATCAGGCCGAACATCTGCTGTAAATTGGAGTGAAGGTGGCAAAGCAAAGGACTAGCCCGAAGTTGTGGGTGCCCCATCACTGGAGTGTTAGGGTGAGAATAAATCTCACAGAGGCGATGTTTGATCTTTCTCGCGGAACTCAGACATTTAGAAATAAAGCCGAAGTTAAAGTCTAATAAAAATATTTATTTCGGTACAAAAACAATAAATTCTGAATAATTACATTCTTGCTAATTAAATGCGACCGCTCCCGGTCAGAGCCAAACCACAAGTGAGTAATGGAGAATCAGGAATGCACACATGCGTAGTAGATCACATCACGTGTTCTGCTTGTAATGGAATGTACCATAATATTAGGATAGGGGTGCATCACCCTGCATAGACATACAACTGGCAATATTCACCACGTGACATGGAGGCTTTTAAGAAGAGACTGGACAGCTATTTGTCTGAAATGGTATAGAGCAGGGGTGGTCAAACTCAATTTCATTGAGGGCTGCATCAGGATTGTGTTTGACCTTGTGGGGCCGGGGTGGACGTGGCCGGGGTGGGCGTGGCCAGCTCAACATCACTCATGTCAGGGGCGCCTGTGGCGGCCCGAGCGCTCTTCCAGTGAAAACGGGTTCCCAAGCTCTGTTTTCGGCTGCGGCGGCCTCGTGCAACCCTCTGCCAGCGAAAACGGAGCTTGGGAGGGCATCCCTCCAGAGCTCCATTTTCTCTGGCAGAGGCACTGCAGGCTGGTCCTTTGCTGTTTCCAGGGCAGCCCCTCCGGCCAGATGTAAGCAGCCCACGGGCTGGATCCGTACCCCGAGCCTTGAGTTTGACACCCTTTGTATATAGGGTCTCCTGCTTAAACAGGGAGTTGGCTTAAAAGACCTCCAAGGTCCTTGCAACTATGTTATTCTGAGTTCTGAGTTCATCAGCATTTTTTGTAGAATCTGTTTTCTTGATCTGGCCTACACCGAAGGGCTGACAGCTGTCTCCAGGCTCAATGAGTTTGTTAGTGGAGAGATGAGAGACAACGAGGCTCCACCTTTCATCCTTATAATTCAAGGTGCCTTAAAAGGCATCCCTGCAAAAGACCAAGCTGGTAGCCTTTCTGATCTTAGCTACTGTGCCTGAAAGCCTTTCTCAAAGCTTGCGACCAACAGCAGCTTCAAAATCAGGATGTAATTTCAGGAAGGGAGCAAACGATTGGGATTGTGTGAAAAACACCAGAGAGACCAGCTTCATTTTCTCTTCCATAATTCTAATTGTTCCAATTAATTTGAGCAGGAAGGATGCTTCCCTGGAGCCCTATCGGCTGAGATGGACTCAGGTGTCTTTTCCTCCCCCAGAAGCCTGCTGCTCTCTGCCAAAATGTTAACACGTAAACTTAGATGTGTATTTACTCCTTTCAGCCCTCCTTGGTCTGGGGACAACTCTTCCTTCTCCAACAGGAGCCCAGGGATCAAGTCCACGTATCTTAATCGCTAAAATTGGCAGATTGTTCTTCTGCAACACAACCACAGCAGAATGTTGGCAAGCTTAGAGCGATGCAAGAGGTGTTACTTACACCTGTTACTCTTCCAACAATTGCTATTTAGGGAATAAGGTGACATGGAATCTATAACATAATGTGCTTTACTACCAGTTCTGCTCCAACTTTTGGGTCAATCCTCCAAGCCAGGGGTGGGTTTCTCTTACCTTCCCTACTGGTTCGGAAGTGCGCACGTCGCGTCGGAAGCTTGCTACGCTCGCGCGCATGCGTTACATCCAGGTACTGACCCTCTGTGCATGCGTATAAGCCTTTGTGCATGCGCAGAGGGTTCATTGCCAGCCACTTTCAAGCAGCGGCGACCGAGGAACCGATTCGGTGGTGTGGCAAGCCGGCCATTGCTACTGGTTTGGCGAACGGGGACCAGTCCAAACCGGTAGCAACCCACCACTGCTCCACATCCCCCTCATGATCTTCTGCTCACATAGCATTTTGTGGTTACTGCAAACATTTAACCCTCAGTGAACTTTTTGGGGGCTCTACTCTAACAAATTGTGTGAAAAAGGTATTTTTTTTGCTCTCTCCTGAATCTCCTGCAAATCTAACCACTGGTGTTAGAAAGGAGGGTTGTATACACCATACAAAGCTCAGCTTATCCATTGGTTGCCAGCCTTTTGCTCCAATGAGAAAACATCACCACAACACCACCTTGAATTGGTCCTGTACGAGTTCCTGTGCAGCCACAACCTCCAAGCCTTAGGGATTCTCATTTTGGCAATTCCTGAGTTGCACACCCTTTCTGCAACCCAACTGTTTGCTGGGCCTTTGACCCATCCTGCAGCCATTTCATGAAAAGCATCCGAATGGATAGACTGTCCCAGCTGGATGGAACATTTTCTTCTGCTGCTGCAGCCTGCCAACGATGATATTCTTTCTGCAGGAAAGCAGGTTCCCATTTCCAGAGACACAAATCTGGATCAGATTTACCGTCCTGACCAATCAAGCCCAGTGGAAGCCCCATTGTGGAGCGCAGAAGACCCACCGAGCCATTCAAGTCAGGAGTATCCACGGGTAACGAGAAGAGCTCTTCATGTCTTAAAATGAGAGCTGATGGCAAGATTTGAAGACGGTGAAAGAAAGAAGGTGCCCTATTGAGCCTGTGTGTGCGTGTTGTTTCTTTTCCCAAAGTTGTAATAGCTTCAACAAGCGTAGCAGATGCTGTCGGATGGCTCCCCTCTATGGAGAATGGCAGTGTGTTTGAAATTACTTGAAATTTCACGCACATTCCTTAGGTGAAACGAATACTTTTTCTTTTCTTTTTTCAGATGGAGGATGGAAAATCAGCACAAGGTCACCTGCTGATGAATTTTGAGATTCACAAATGCTGGGCATGCTCTGGTTCAAGGCAAGTGGCTGCCTTACAGATGTTTGGGATTGTGTCTCCCACAAGCTCTTCTCAATGCCCCAAGGAGACACATCCGGGACCACAACATTGCCTAGTTAGATTTGCAGGAGACTCTGAAGATTTGTCTACATTGCCTAAATGTAGAACCAAAGTAAGGTTCTACATTTAGGCAAGAAAAACAAAATGCACAGGTACAGTATATGTGGTACCTTGCTCAATAGTAGTAACTGTGAGAGGGATCTTGGAGTCCTAGTGGACAACCATTTAAATATGAGCCAGCCATGTGCAGCAGCTGCCAAAAAGGCCAACACAGTTCTAGGCTACATTAACAGAGGGATAGAATCAAGATCACGCGAAGTGTTAATACCACTTTATAATGCCTTGGTAAGGCCACACTTGGAATACTGCATTCAGTTTTGGTCGCCACGATGTAAAAAGGATGTTGAGACTCTAGAAAGAGTGCAGAGAAGAGCAACAAAGATGATTAGGGGACTGAAGGCTAAAACATATGAAGAACGGTTGCAGGAACTGGGTATGTCTAGTTTAATGAAAAGAAGGACTAGGGGAGACATGATAGCAGTGTTCCAATATCTCAGGGGTTGCCACAAAGAGGAGGGAGTGAATCTATTCTCCAAGGCACTTGGGGGTAGGACAAGAAGCAATGGAGGGAAACTAATCAAGGGGAGAAGCAACTTAGAACTAAGAATAAATTTCCTGACAGTTAGAACAATTAATCAGTGGAACAGCTTGCCTCCAGAACTTGTGAATGCTCCAACACTAGACATTTTTAAGAAGATGTTGGATAACCATCTGTCTGAAGTAGTGTAGGGTTTCCTGCATAAGCAGGGGGTTGGACTAGAAGACCTCCAAGGTCCCTTCCAACTCTGTTATTATTATTATTATTATTATTTGCCTGGAGATCTGCATCTATGGTTGGTTAAATCATGGTTCTCAACTGGAACACAATGGCCAGGAATCATACATGACCCCAGGGTGTCTGTAGGGTATGGTCCAAAAATCAAGGTAGTAGCCATGAAGGATTGATTGAAACTTTGCCTGGTTTCTATGTTTTTTTTTTACCACCCTAGAACTCTGCTGGAAGGAGCCATATCGTATGCCAAATATTAAATAAGAGATATTCAACACAATAAGAGGATCATGGAAATAAGGATTAAAAAAAAAGAGTCATACAAACTGAGTGTGTTTTCACATGACTTGATTTTGGCAGACCTTTTAAAGAGGATCGGATTTTTTGATGAGTAAATTAAAAGAATTTGGGTCCCTAGCAGGTTTCAAGATTAATGAACAGAGGAAAAACACAGTTAACAAAAATAAAATACGAAAATACAAGATCAAATAGAACGGAGAAATCCAGCAGGTTTCAAGATTGAGAAGAAGGTAAAATATTTAGGCATAAACTGTGACAAATATGAATTGTAGGTTACTTCAAAAATAATAACTGTGTTAAGATGTGGAATGAAGTTTAAAAAGACATGTCAAAATGGGATAAATTACAATTGTCATTCTTTGGTAGAACCTCTGTGATTAAGTTGAATGTTTTACCCAGAGTGTTTTTTTCTTTTTTGTTTCAGACAATACCTGTTTTGACAACTCATGTACCACTTAAACAATGGGAGAAGGATATAGCTACATTTCTATAGCAAGAGAGAGAGAGAGAGAGAGAGAGAGAGAGAGAGAGAGAGAGAGAGAGAGAGAGAGAGAGAGAGAGAGAGAGAGAGAGAGAGAGATCACACGTTAAATATAAGATATTACAATAAGCGAAAGTAAGAGAAGGATTGCGCTTATCAGATTTGAAACTGTATTTTGCTGCCAATTGTTTGGTTTGCGTGTTGTTAAGAAATATTTATTTTGTGAGATTTATATACCGCCTCACAGTGCAAGCACTCTCTAAGCGGTTTACACCAGTAAGCAATGTATTTTTATATTGCCCCCAACAATCTGGGTCCTCATTTTACCTACCTCGGAAGGATGGAAGGCTGAGTCAACCCAGAGCCGGTGAGATTTGAACCGCTGACCTGCGGATCACAGTCAGCTAAAGTGACCTGCAATACTGCCTCTAACCGCTGTGCCACCTCGGTTAGAAGGTTATTAGATCTTGGAAGGTCACGAGATTAAGAAAGCATGGATTTATGGATAAACCTTAGCTAAGTGTAGATTTTAAAAATCATTATGTCAGGCAGGCTATTCTTAGAATATGGAATAAATATAAATTGAGATTCTGCCCGAAAACACCTTTGTAGCTTTCAGCCCTATAAGCGTTTTATAGATGAGAAATGTTAAGTAGACATTAATGGTTAACTTATTGTGATGTATTCAAATCCTCTCAAGGAGATTGTGAAATGAAGGCAAGTGAAGGTCTGACAACACAAGGATACACTTGGCAATGGTTTTCTTATGTAAAATGTATAGAAAAAGTTTAAAGTGGATTAAAGAAATATGATTTTGAGCAAAGTAAGTGAGTTTGAAAAGAATGATGCACTGGCAATGAATGTGTTATTGCAAAACTGTATAAACATTTGCTGAGATACGAACAGAAGAACCAATGAAAAATGTATGATCAAATGGGCTAAAAAAATCTGGCTCTATATATACAGATGGACCGAGGGGCAAATATGTGGGTTGGAAGGATTGAAATTCTCCTTATTTTCCAGCCTTAAAGATAATTTTTATAAAATAATGTATCATTGGTAATTGTCATCAGAGGAATTGTCTAGAATGTATCAATGCTTTCTGAATCATGCCAAAAACATGAAGGATCATTTTTTATCATGCCGGGTGGACACGTAAAATAAATTATTTTTTTAAAAATACAAATATATACATTAATGCAGAAGATTTGGAAGGTTAAAATACAATTGAAAAGAGAGATTTTTCGTTTGGGATTAAGGAACAAGCAAGTGGAAAACCATCCTGGAAAATTGTTTTTAGATATGGCGACTGTTATTCTATGTTCAAAAGTGGAAATATCCCAAATGGAAGAATGTCTGTGAAGATGACGGAACTTCATCCTGATGGATAAATTAAGTTCTTTGATTAGAGGAAAAAAACAACAGCCACATTTATGGCTGATTGAAAACCTCTTACCGTATAGACTTTTTGCAGAAAATGGGAAAAATGCACTTATCATTTGTGGATTTTGATTAGAAAAATAACTGGATAATAGAAATGAATGAGCTTTCTGTGGTAATCATTGAGTAAGAGAAAACTTTGTAATTATATTTGCTGCAAAGGAAATTGGAAACTTTTCTTTCTTTCTTTCTTTCTTTCTTTCTTTCTTTCTTTCTTTCTTTCTTTCTTTCTTTCTTTCTTTCTTTCTTTCTTTCTTTCTTTCTTTCCTTTCTTTCCTTCCTTCCTTCCTTTCCTTCCTTCCTTTCTTTTTCTTTCTTTCTTTCTCTTTTCTGCTTTTACTTTATTAATTTGTGTTAGCTTTTCAGCTCTTTGTAAAACTTTCAATAAAAAATTTATATTTGGAAAAAAAAACCCAGATGTGTGGACTTCAACACCCAGAATTCCCCAGTCGGCGTGCTAGCTAGGGAATTCTGGGAATTGAAGTTCACATGTCTTAAAATCATGAAGTTTGAGAAACACTGTTTTTTCTCTTTCTTCTGCACGGTGCCCAAATTATGGGACGCTTTCCCCAGGGAGATCCATTTTGTCCTGACATTCAATATATATATATATATTTAAAAAATAGCAACATCACATCTCTTTGGCTAAGATTTATTTAATTGCCTTTCATTGCTTCATTTTAAACATCATGTTTTATATTTCTGCTTCAAACAACCTTGCGTGCTTCTCTGGAAAAAAATAATCTGCAAACCTATCGATACACATTTATTATATAAATCTTAATTGGCTGGGCTCAGTCAACTCCAGCCACAGCGCAAGTGTATTCAGGCCTTGTGTGTGTTGTGTGAACACACAAACTGGAACTGGATAATCCAGCTTCTTTGATGCTCTATTCTGCTGGGGAATCTGCAAACTCTGATCTGAATTCCTTATCAAGATTTCTGCAGCTGGTCGAGAAGCGAGAAGAGATTTGGGGGACACGGCTGGCTCTCTTGCGGTCCCTTCCTTCGGCAGGCGAGGTAGGAATCCTATTAGCAGTTCGGTGGGCAGTGAATATGGGGAGGGGGCATGGTTTCTGATGGAATGCAGTTTGACCCTCTGGCCCTTTCAAGGCTATTTTCTTTGAGTGACTTCCTGATAGAGGCAGCATCAGGAGGCAGAGGAAGGAAAAAAACCCCACAAAACTTTGGTACGGCGTTATCGCAGTGGGAGCAGAGTCCTGGTGGATTAAATTCTTTCCAGTGCCTAGAAGCTGATGGAAGATAGTTGAATAAATCAACCCGCTGGCTTTGCTAAACAGGTTCCAGGTTGCAAATGGCCTTAAGCACTTATTCTGTTCAAAAAGCAAATTCTTCCTGACTTGTAAGTCTCTTTATCGGGTCTTCTGCAAGGGCTGGGGATCAAATTGATGGCAAATCATGGACCGGTCCCGTCTGCCATATTTAATTTGGGGCTCTGCACCTCAGTTATTCCCCAGGTTGGGGTGAATCCAAAGAAGGGGAGCCAAAGGGATGTAGTGGATTTATCTTATGGCAGCTGCTGGTTTGTAAGCAAGAGCCAGTTTGGTGTAGTGGGAAAGGCATCAGGGTAGAAACTGGGAGATGGTGAGTTCTAGTGCTATCTTAAGTATGAAAGCCAGATGGATGGCTTTGGGCTAATCACTGGGAGATGGTGAGTTCTAGTTCCACCTTATGCATGAGGGATGACTTTGGGCTAATCACTGGGAGATGGTGAATTGTAGTTCCACCTTAGGCATGAAAGCCAGATGGCGACTTTGGACTAATCACCAGGAGATGGTGAATTGTAGTTCCACCTTAGGCATGAAAGTCAGATGGATGTCTTTGGGCTAATCACCAGGAGATGGTGAGTTCTAGTCCCACTTTAGGCATGAAAGCCAGATGGATGACTTTGGGCTAATCACTGGGAGATGGTGAGTTCTAGTGCCATCTTAAGCATGAAAGCCAGATGGATGGCTTTGGGCTAATCACTGGGAGATGGTGAATTGTAGTTCCACCTTAGGCATGAAAGCCAGATGGATGTCTTTGGACTAGTCACCAGAAGACGGTGAGTTCTAGTCCCACCTTAGGCATGAAAGCCAGCTGGGTGCCAATCACCAGGTGACAAGGAGTTCTAGTCCCACCTTAGGCATGAAAGCCAGATGGATGACTTTGGGCTAATCACTGGGAGACGGTGAGTTCTAGTCCCACCTTAGGCATGAAAGCCAGCTGGGTGACTTTGGGCCAATCACCTGGAGATGGTGAGTTCTAGTCCCACCTTAGGCATGAAAGCCAGCTGGGTGCCAATCACCAGGTGACAAGGAGTTCTAGTCCCACCTTAGGCATGAAAGCCAGTTGGATGACTTTGGGCTAATCACTGGGAGACGGTGAGTTCTAGTCCCACCTTCGGCATGAAAGCCAGCTGGGTGCCAATCACCAGGTGACAAGGAGTTCTAGTCCCACCTTAGGCATGAAAGCCAGCTGGGTGACCTCGGGCCAGTCTTTTGCTCCAAACCCTAAGAAGGAGGCAATGGCAAAACACTTCCAAAACCATGCCACGAGAACTGCAGGGCCTTCTCCAGGCAAAAGTCAACACCGACACGAAGGCATCCAAAAGAAAAGTTTGCAATTACGACGGTCATTTTTAACACTACATTCCAGCAACAGCTGAATTTAACAGCCCCAGAACACCCACAGGTTCTCAAGATAGGATCAAACATCGCCGGAATAATCTGAAACGCCTTTGAATTTCTCTGCTCCTCTTGGGAAAAGGCCAAGGAAACAGGCTGAAAAATCTCCAGAAAGGAAAGATCCACATTCCCGAGATTCAATGCCAGAGACTTGGAGACAAAGGATTGTTCAAACGACGGACGGGGACATAGAATGAGAACCAGACCTGCTTTTTCATTCAGGTAATGTTTCCGTGTAGGTCCTTGGCAAACATTTTAGGTCAGAAATAATTGGCAGCCTGTCACCGAATGCTATAAAACTTCCATTACTGGGTTAGAAGAACTATCCAGTTAAATGACGCATTTTTTAAAAAATAAAATAAAATAAAAAGAACGGTTCCCAGTATTAATAACACTATTAAACATGCATTGCGCAGCACACTTGCTTTAAAAAAAAATGTAGTTAATTGGATGACAATGTAACCCCAGGAAGTGGCTGTTTAGCAAACTAATGCCTATTTAATTAGCAGCCCACTTCTCAATAATAATTTTTAAAAATGCCAATCTTGGGGGGTTTTTTCCCCCTCCCCGCTTCGCTCTTTGTTCACCGAATTGAGTTACAATAGGGGATTGCAAAAACTCCCAGGCTTGGCATCCGTTTAAGCTTTTGGACAGCTGAGGAGCAAAGTTAAATTGCCTGGATAATGGCTGGCACGTCCTTGCTTTCTGTCTTCAAATTCAGCCAAGATGTCTTCTTCCCATCACGGAGGCTTTCTCTGTGTTAGACTCCAGACTCTGCCATTCAAAAGGAGAAGGCGGGGTCTTGGTCCTGCTTGATCAAAAGGTTATAACATATCCGGATCCTAGACACCTGGGAACCTTCTCATCTTAAGATAGGGTTTTATGAGGGGTAATGCAAGTCAGTTGAACGGAAGGGGGGCTGGGAACGTATGGCCATCTGGATACTCAGGAAGGAGTGTCACACTTGTGGATTGATTGGGCTTGCATCCTGCCAAATGGGGTGGGGCATTAAGGTTAAATATGCTTGCCTTGCCTGAAGGCATCTAGACTTTGCTTTGAATGAATGGATTGTCATACAATTGCAAATTAAAGGAATCCTTTTGAAAACACTGACTCAGAAGTTCGTACTTTGATTGTGGTTGGGAAGGCAGTCCTTACACTCTGGCTTTTTTCCCATCTGAGTGGGTTCTAGCAGGAGAACACAGGGAGGTGGGTCAAAAAATTCAAAATGGTGCCGGCAAACCGCCATCAAAGCTTCTTCCCCCTTTTTTAATGGCTGTTTTCGGTGTCTGAAATAAAGGGGGCGGATTGGCTTCGATTATCGGGGGTACGCCCTGGCCCTCTTGACTGTTTGGCCATTTGATTAGTTTTTAATTATTATCGAATTATCCGACGCATTAAGCCTCGGACAGAAAGAGATCAAAGGCAGAGATGGAAGAAGTAAATGCATTCAATCCTCGCCTTACGACAGTTCATTTAGTGACCATTCTAAATTTCAACAGCCCTGAAAAATGTGACCGATGACCGCTTTTGTACACTGTACAAAATGTACACTGAGAGCATATGCACCAAAGACAAATTCCTTGTGTGTCCAATCACACTTGGCCAGTAAAGAATTCTATTCTATTCTATTCTATTCTATTCTATTCTATTCTATTCTATTCTATTCTATTCTATTCTATCCCTTATTCTATTCTATTCTATTCTATTCTATTCTATTCTATTCTATTCTATTCTATTCTATTCTATTCTTATTCTACTCTATATTCTGCATTCTATTCTATTCCATTCCATTCCATTCCATTCCATTCCATTCTATTCTATTCTCTACTCTTCTATCGCATCCCATCCTCTATTCCTATTCCATTCCATTCTATTTTGAATTCTAATTCTAATTCTAATTCTAATTCTAATTCTAATTCTAATTCTATTCTATTCTATCCTACTCTACTCTGCATACTATTCTATTCTATTCTATTCTATTCTATTCTATTCTATTCTATTCTATTCTATTCTATTCTATTCTATTCTATTCTATTCTTCTATCCCATCCCATCCTCTATTCCTAATGCATTCCATTCTATTTTGAATTCTAATTCTAATTCTAATTCTAATTTTAATTCTAATTCTATTCTATCCTATCCTATTTTATCCTATTGTACTCCACTCTGCATTCTATTCTATTCTATTCTATTCTATTCTATTCTATTCTATTCTATTCTATTCTATTCTATTCTATTCTATTCCACTCTGCATTCTATTCTATTCTATTCACACTTATAACTCTTGTGGCATCCCCAGGGTCACTTGGTCAAAATTCAGACACTTGGCAATGGACTCCTATTTATGACGGCTGGCGACCTTCTGACCATGGGAACATCCATGGGGAAGCCAAATTCATTTAACAACCGTGTTACTAACTTAACCACAGTTCAGGGATTCACTTAACAACGGTGGCAAGAAAGGTCGTAAAATGGGGCAAAACTCACTTAACAACCGTTGTCTCACTTGTCCCAAAGGTGTTTTTTTTTCCAAGAGGCAACTGGACTTTCTGGTTTTTCTTTGAAGACGTTTCGCTTCTCATCCAAGAAGCTTCCTCAGCTCTCGTGAGGAAAATATACATGCAATTTCTCCATTGCCGCATATTCTCCACTTTTGCTCTCCTGATTTTATATCATCTGAAATGATTCCCTTTTCCAATGTTGTGCCAAATGAATTCTTGCTGCCATCATCAAACATCTCAATAAAATTGTGATTCTCTTCCTTTATACTCTCTGGAATAAATTCCTTTAAAAAGACAGATGCTTTTAATATCTCTTCTGCTACTAGAGGACTGACTGACGTCTAATCTGGTGTAGGGTTGGCACTTCTCTAATTGTAGGATGCTGGTTTTCCGTTGCAACAGATGTCAACAGAATGCAAGGAGAACTCTACTGGGAAGAAGCCAAGCCTGTCTTAAGCCAGCATTTGATTTCTCACAGGGGCCAAACCGAGGCTGCTGGGAGGCTGATATTCACAAGCATAGAGCACACTCATTTCTGACCCCAATTTCTCTGTAGTTGGTATGTGCCGCCATGTTTTTCGTAACTTGGATGGAATATGAGGTCTTCAACACTAGGAGCCCTTGCCAGGCGTGTACTCCAGGAATGTATCTAATCCAGTTTGAAAGTCACCTTTGTTGATAGCCATCACCTATAATTCCACAACTAAATTACATGTTGGGTGAAAATACACTTTCTTTTCGTTATTCTCAGCGGCCTTCACGTTTTGTTAGATGATTTCTGGATGGAGAATTAAGACAAGGAAGGGAGGGAGGGAGGGAGGAGAGATGGAGGGAGGGAGGAAGGAGGGAAGGAGAAGGAGGTGGAATAGAGGGAAGGAAGGGGAAGAGGAGGAGGAATAGAGGGAAGGAAGGAAAGAAAGAAAGAAAGAAAGAAGGAAGGAAGGAAGAAAGGAAGGAGGGAAGGAGAAGGAGGCAGAATAGAAGGAAGGAAGGAAGGGGAAGAGGAGGAGGAATAGAGGGAAGGAAGGAAGGAAAGAAGGAAGGAAGGAAGGAAGGAGAAGGAAGCAGAATAGAGGGAAGGAAGGAAGGGGAAGAGGAGGAGGAATAGAGGGAAGGAGGGAAGGAAAGAAGGAAGGAAGGAAAAACTCTTCCCTATTTTCTCCAAACAAAACATGATTTTATCCCTCTTGATCCTTCTTGGGCATCTTTTTGTTTTTCTAAGCTAAGGAGTGCCAGACATTCTTGCCTTTTTTTCAAAATAAAGAAAGCATTTGGACTCCCTGATCATTTTGGTTGCTGTTTTCTGCACTGTCTCCTACCCTACTATTATGCTACGTGTGCAGACGTATAATCACAGTAGAGATCTCGAGGTCTATTCTACTCCGTGTGTAGGTCCACACCAACATTCCTCTTTTGTGCACCAACAAGAATGTATGCAACACTTTAGTGGTACGCTAAAGTTAGGGTTAGGTTTATAATCTTTTACATTCTAAATTGGAAGAATAAGGGAGGCTGGGGTATTATAAATATTAGTTGATGAACACAAAACCAAGTACCATCACACTCATACACACACACACACACACATACACACACACTGTATACATGATTATATTAATTACTGAAACAGTTTGAAATGTGTCATTTGCTAAGAGTTGGTATATATTGACATATATGCCCTGCCTAAATTGAAATGCTGAAATAGCAGCCCAGGTAGCCTCACGCCATGTTCTATCAGGACCATCAGACTACCTGCACCAACTTTTCCTCAAAGCTGGCTGAGGAATTCTGGGAGTTGAAGTCCACAAGTTTTAACGTTCCCATGTTTGGAGACCCCCGCTCTAGGAGATGGGGCTGAAAACCTGAAAGTTCAAACTAGAGAACCTCTGGGTGATCATTTCTGACTGAGAGGTGTGAATTTGGTGATCTTCTGTGCAAAAATAGTCTAAGGAGGCTGGTGGAGGACAGAAGAT
Organism: Diadophis punctatus similis; assembly: GCA_023053685.1. Lineage (NCBI taxonomy): Eukaryota > Metazoa > Chordata > Lepidosauria > Squamata > Dipsadidae > Diadophis > Diadophis punctatus. Next base: position 2,089,036 of record JALIGW010000024.1, on the reverse strand, counting down.
AAGCAGATGGATGGAATTAGGAAAAAAAAAAACCCTGTTCCCCCCAAAATAAGACATCCCCTGATAATAAGCCCAATCGGGCTTTTGAGTGCATGGCAATAAGGCCAAGCGCTTATTTCAGGGTTCAAAAAAATATAAGACAGGGTCTTATTTTCGGGGAAACACGGTAGATAGCTGGAGGCAATCACTCAGCCATATAAACCACAAGGTGAGGCAGGGAACTGTTTTGGACTATTTGAGGAGAAGGAAGGGATGCCACTTAGGGATTGAGCCAAAGTGATTTCTCACCCAGGGCATAACGTGGTACAGTCCATGCAATCTTGGCAGGACTCTGCCATCACCATCTCCTCCTCCTCCTCCTCCTCCTCCTCCTCCTCCTCCTCCTGCAGAGCTAGTCAAAATTGCCTTTCTCTTCCACATCTTCAGACTGCCAAGAAAGGCAAAATGATGGCTATTCCCAAAACTCTGTGAGCGTAAATAGAAAATCAAAGGCGATATCTCAGCGGTGGCCTGAATCTATAACTTTGGACCCATGGCCAAATCCGGAAGCTTGAACCCATGGCCAAAGGCACCCCCCCACACACTTTCCAGGCCAGGGCCTTAGGGATCTCCAAAACAGATCCTTACCTGGTAACGTTTAAAGAGAGAGGAGGGGAAAATGACGAAAGATGGGACTTCTCAGGACTAGATCAAACTCTCCTGAAGGTTAAATCAAGTGCAAGTGAAATGCATTTTAGTTTTAAGCCTAGCTTTTGACCGCTTTTGGGGGGGGGGAGAAATGTGGACCCCCCAGAAGTGACTTGCCTTCTTCCTTTTCCCTGGGGAAATCTGGGGAGGAGGAGGGGGAGAAAAGCCCCCTCCTAAAGTGCCAGCATCACCTGAGAAGGCTTCCAACAACTGGCTTTCCTCTGGCGTTGATGGATTTGCACCTGTTCCTTGTTAGTTCTGGGGTGGGGTGAAAAATTGGGAGCCGGAGCTTCCTGCATCTCCCCCCCCCCCCCCGGTCAAAAATAAAATAAAAACTAAAAAAAACCCATCAGCTCTGATCTCTTCTTTTGGCTTTAGCCATCACGGAGCGCGCGAAAGAGAAGCCTGGGAACACAAAGACACACATTCCACAGGGCTGTGACAGCCATGCCAGGTCCTCTGCAGCTGTGGCTTCCTTCCCTCCCTCTTCTCCTCTCCAGTTCTCTATGTCTCTTTGTTCTCCGGGCTGAGTTGAACTCGCCAGAATGAGCCAGCTGCGAAGAATTTAGATTTACACGATCCAGGGATTTGAGGGTCCTTTTTCCGCCCTTCCCTGCTGCCCTCGTTTCTGACCAGTCTGCGTTTTTCCTGCCTCGCGTGTTTTCCTATTGTCCATCGCCTTGTGCGGCAGCCTTTGCAACGGGAGGGAATTCGATGCGTGGGGAAGGACCTGTTCATCGGCTGAGCCACTTTTGCGGCAATCTCTGGGGCTGAAAGAGGGCAGCAGAAGTGGGGGCTCGAAACAGGGAAAACAGAAATAGACGGGCAGCGGCACAGGTGAAGCCAAGTTGGCTGGTTTCAGCTTTCTAGATCTCATCTTAGAACAGTAATGGTCTGTGGGAAAGGCCTTGGGAGACCTTGGGGGAAAAGATGGTGGCTAGGGAATGGTGAGATAAAAGACCACATAGCCCTCAGCTGCGCAATGGGTTCTAGGATCAATATATGGGATTCTAGGGTTTTAAGGTTCTAGGATCAATATATGGGATCCTAGAACTACCATGGTCAACCAACTTCCCCCAGAGATCCGAATCATCCCCACCTTGCTGGCCTTCTGAAAAGCCATTAAGACATGGCTCTTCCTGCAGGCGGGGTGAGTTTGAGACGGCTTTATATCTGATGTCTCCCCCATGTATGTATGTTGTTTATATGTTTTTTTAAATTGTTTTTAAAATAGCATTTTTAATTATTTGTTTGGAGTTTTCATAAAATGTTGTACGCCACCCTGAGTCCTGAGGGAGTAGGGCGGCATAGAAAAACTGCCAAATAAATAAATAAAATAAATAAATGGTTTGTGGGAAAAGTCTTAGGAGACAGAGGGAAGAGATGATAGCTAGGGAGTGGTCAGATAAGAGACTGAATAGCCTTCAGCTGTATAATGGGTTCTAGGATCAATAGACGTGATCCTAGAACTATAATGATATGTGAGAAAGGACAGGGGGAAGAGATGGTGGCTAGAGAATGGTCAGATAAGAGACTACATAGCCCTCAGCCACCTAATGGGTTCTAGGATCAATAGATTGGATCCCAGAACTATAATGGTATGTGGGAAAGACCTTGGGAGACAGAGTGAAGACATGGTGGCTATGGTCAGGTAAAGACTGTATAGCCCTCAGTTGCATAATGGGTAAGGCAGAAGACCCAAAAGGAACCCTCCCTAGTTGTTGAGGGTATAAAGGAGGTGGGAGAATTGTACCTTCAGGCTTGCAAAATCTGTAGCTTCACAATAAAGCAGAATTCACTTATGTGGTCATGGTAAGACTAATAATAACACAGCTTGGATATTAAAGCTTTCTAGTTGAACATTTTTCCTTCCCCTAAATGGAATTCCAGAAAGACCCAGAATGCTCCAATAGGTATCTGGAAGGCTTGCCTTCTGCTGCTCAGAGATCTACTGAGACGTGCCTTCTGTAGTGAGAACTTTGATCTCCATCGATCCTTCCTGAATCAGCTTGGATTAGTTCACCACATATTCAACTGTGTTGACTTTTATGTTGTTGTCTCTTAGGCCTTCCCTCAAAAAAACCCCCCACCAAAACATAAGAAAATCCCCTAATTTGCCTGATTTGTGGAATTTCATTTAGGTCACCACCATCCTAAGGAGATCCTCTGGGAAAATTTTCCGGTAGATCTCAGAAGCCGTAGGAGGATCCAGTTCATTAGAGGGGTTTCCCAATTTGCAATGGCATTTCAGGAGAGAATGGGTTGAAATAGCCGGGAAATATGTTTTTAAATGCTTTTGCCCTAGACAGTGACTCAGGCCACTGGTGAATGGAGACATTTTTCACAGAAGTGAATGGCATTTTAATAAGATGAATGGTCTCTCAGTGATTGTTTGCATTGGGGCCGAGCCAAAAAAAATCCTGTATTTTCTCCTCTCCACCTGCGCTTGTTCAATCTGTTGAAAAGAAAATTTGCTTTTGAAAGTTCTTTCAATTGAAAGGCAATTATTCTGGGTGAAGGTGGGCGGGAATCCTTTCACTCACCGAATGATGGACTTGGCCAAGGGGTACACACACACACACACACACACACACCCACCAAATTTGCATCATTTTGCACCTGAATCTATGTCTCTCTGGCTGTCGGGGTTTCCTTTAAATCGCAGTTGGGGAGTTGGCAAATTTAAATCGTAATGATACCCCGTTTCCCCGAAAAAAAGACCCAACCGAAAAATAAGCCCTAGCATGGTTTTTCAGGATTCTCGTAATATAAGCACTACCCCCCAAAATAAGCCTGTGTTAAAATCACCAGCCAGGCGGACACAATTAGTATCGTATTTCCCCCAAAATAAGCCCTAGCCAGAAAATAAGCCCTAATGCATCTTTTGGAGCAAAAAATAATATAAGGCCCGGTCTTATTTTCGGGGAAACATGGTAACTATCCCGAAGGACTGCCTCTCATCTAGGAGACAAAGTCCATCTTCTGCCACTTCCAACCATGAAGCTTGGAAACTCCCCCAAACCAGGGGTGAAATCCAGCAGGTTCTGACAGGTTCTGGAGAACCGGTAGCGGAAATTTTGAGTAGTTTGGAGAACAGGCAAATATCACTTCTGGCTGGCCCCAGAGTGGGGAGGGAATGGAGATTTTGCAGTATCCTTCCCCTGGAGTGCGGTGGGGATGGGGATTTTACAGTATCCTTCCCCTACCTTGCCCACCAAGCCACACCACACCCACCAAGCCACGCCCACAGAACTGGTAGTAAAAAAATTTGGATTTCACCACTGCCCCAAACCTTCCCAGAGAAATTCTCAACCCCATAGAGAATTTCTTAAACCTAGACTGAATTTAAGCTGAAAAAAAAAAGCCCCAAAGGGATTGCAGATGGAGAAACACAGACCAGTGAAAGACTGCTGAAGAGTAACACTACTCAAGCAAATGATGTCCGGGCCGTGAGCCGTTTAGAAGTGACGGGTGAGCTTGGGCGTGCATCCCCACGTGTGTGAGCAATGGGCGAGCGTGTGAAGCTGCATGTGCACACCTATGTGCTGATCATGCGGAGCCATATCCTCCCTCTCTCCGTTGGTCCACAAAGAAAGCCGTTGGCGAACTTTGCTGTATAGGATGCTTCGCCTTCGTACAAGGATTGGTTGTAAGTCAACTTTTTTTTTAGCGTTGTAATTTTACACGGTTGCTAAGTGAACGGTTATAACTCAAGGACTACCTACACAGGCCCGGTTTGGTTTATTACAAGCTAACCGACAAGAGAAGTGATTGCAAAACCATTCCTTTCTCAATTCGTATTCCGTGGTTCGTATACCATCCAGCATGGATTCCCTTCGATGTACAAAATCTGGCGACGAGCAACTTCTGAAAAATTCGCTTCCAAATTAAAAAAAGAGAGAAGGCCGTTAACAGCTTCCTTGTTTTAAAATTCTTTTATTTATAAAAAAGTACACTCCTTTCAACAGTCGCACCACTAGTCTTTCTCTCTCTCTCTCTCTCGTTTAAAATTTTTTCATTTTGTACAAGTAAAAGACGATGAAGCGGAATGCTGCTCCCCACGAAAATTCCCTCCGTTTCCCCCGAAACAAAATGAAACAAACAAACAAAAAAATTAAACAAAGGAACCAAAGAAATTATTACAAAGAATGGGGAAAAATTAAAAATAAAACCGAGAATGAAAGTAAAGTTCAGTTTATTACACTATCTATAATATTTGTCTTCTTCTCCACATATTTTTTATTTTTTATTTTTACAAAAAAAAAAAAGCACTTACAACACAGAAAACACACATCCCTCCCAACGGACATTTTTATTTCTCTTATGCCACAAGGTTGATTATAGCAGGAATGCGATGAATGGGAACAAGGTTAAAACGATAGAGCTTTCTTTCTCAACCTGGGCAAGCTTGAAGATGGGTAGACTTCAATTCCCAGAATTCTCCAGTCAGCCTGGAGAATTCTGGGAGATGAAGTCCACACATCTTAAAGTTACCCAGGTTGAGAAACAAATGGTATAGAGACTCATTTGAGTGAAGGGAAAATACATTGGAATGTAGAAAAGAAATAAAAATAACAATGCAGTTTATTTCTCCGTTGGCATTTATTGGTACTGCCTGAATATCTCATCATCGTAGAGTGTGCGCTGTGTACACATTTCCTCGCAAGAGAAGGCCACACAGCTAGGCCTCAACTGACAACCGGGACCAGAATTGCTAAGCAAGGCACTTGTTAAATGAGTCACTGCGATGGTTAAGTGACTAACATGGTCCTTAAGTGAATCCGGCTTCCCCCATCTGCTTGTCAGAAGGCCTCAAAAGGGGATTGCGTGATCCCCCGGGTCACATTGCAACCGTCATAAATACGAGTCAGCTGCCAAGCGTCTGCATTTTGATCACGGGACCATGGGGATGATACGCAACAGTCGTAGGTGTGAAAAACGGTCCCAAGACGCTTTTTAAAGTTCTCGTCATAACTTTGAACGGTCACTAAATGAATGGCTGTTACGTCGAGGGCTACCTGTATGAAGGCTTTGCTTGCGTGGTGAGCTTGCATTTTTGGTTCATCAATCTGGAATGAGGCTCAAACCTTAGTCTATTTTCCCCATATATATATATATATATCAGTAGTCCAAATCTCTTCTGTTCAAAGAATGAATAGAAAACCCATATTTAAGCGTCCCTTCCAGCAAGGCTCTTGACTGTAGGCCAATCTCAACTTTTATGGTGGGTTTCATTTTCTTCTAAGGAGAATTCTAGCTAACTTCTCATGCTTTTTTTGGGGGGGGGGTAAATAAACTGCTGGAATAAAACAAAGAAACAATTCTAAAAAAACAACAACAGGAAAGGCAACTAGTCTCATCATTAAATACAATAACGGAAATCAAATGGCTGGGATGGGTAAAGCCTAGATATACATTCTTCCGCCAAACACCTGCCAGATGTGGCCTGCAATACAGAGCTCGAGAACCATTGGAAACCTCAGCAATGTTGGCTCCGGATTAAAATCCGGAAAGAAATCGGAGGTTGCATTTTAATCCCTTCCAAGGTTGGGATTGCTCTGTCCACCTTCCTCAACGAGACCAGGATCTCTCCGTGTTCAATAAATGTAGATTATCAATCTTTATCCTTAAACAGAACTTCCATATCAAGACGTTGTATACCCTGGGACCTGAATCCTCTCCCACCTATGACAATCCAGAGGGAAGATGGTGGCCTTCAGTCAACCAATGTGCAGTTTGGGGGCAGTGTCAAATCGATGGAAGCAACGTGCAACGTCTGATAGGACTATGAAAAAAAAACCAGTTGGCATTTTCTTACATTCTCACCCAGAGGCAATTTACAGCTTACATCTTACAGCTACAGACCGAGAATGGTCTTAAAAACAAAATAGCAAAGACAACATTTGGTCATCGTCTTGATACACCTATTTCTTGACTCATCTCGTCAGATTTGGCAGCTGTTTTTCAAGGCATGCACCGGTTTGACCAATCTAAGAGTCTGGGTCATGTAAAAGGATTCAGGCTGAAATGACCATGCGTCCCTGACCACAGAAAAATATGGGCACTCTGATATCTAAAAATATCTGCATGTAGGGTCCCCAGGACTAGATATGGCTCCCCAAGGAGGACAAGGAAGTCCAAGGTCAAGAAAAGCTAAAAATTCAAAGCTCCGTAGGTATCTACATCAGGGGTCTCCAACCTTGGCAACTTTAAGCCTGGAGGACTTCAACTCCCAGAATTCCCCAGCCAGTCTTAAAGTTGCCAAGGTTGGAGACCCCTGATCTAGAGAGACTGATCGGCAAGGACATTTGAACCATCTTGTTAACAGGAAGGGAAGGAAGCCCATCCGAACGAGGATCATTCCTATTTATTTATTTATTCATCACATTTCTACCCTGACCGTCTCACCTAAGTTACCCTTCTGAGAGGCTAAGGGATACTTCTGGCTGGCGGGAATAGAACTGACTGCTTGTCCTCACAAGAGCCAAACATACTTGTGGTGGCATCTCCAGCTAGGCTGGAAGGAGGTGTTAAGAGGGGGCTGAGCTTGGAGTCTTTGCAGTGGAGAAAGTGGCATAGGACTGACCTCCCTGCAGAATCCCTGAAGCCCTATCTGACCGTTTCCAAGGGAAGGTGATCAGTCTGGAGAGAAGCAGTGTTCCAATATCTCAGGGGTTGCCACAAAGAAGAGGGAGTCAAACTATTCTCCAAAGCACCTGAGGGCAGAACAAGAAGCAACGGATGGATATTAATCAAGGAGAGAAGTAACCTAGAACCAAGGAGAAAGTTTCTGACAGTGAGAACAATTGACCAGTGGAACAACTTGCCTCCAGAAGTTGTGGGTGCTCCATCACTGGAGGTTTTAAAGAAGAGATTGGACAGCCATTTGTCTGAAATGGCATAGGGTCTCCTGCTTGAGCAAGGGGTTGAACTAGATTAGAAGACATCTAAAGACCCTTCCAGCTGTAGGAATCCTATGATTCTATTCTCCCAAACACTTGAGGGCCGGACAAGAACCAACTGGTGGAAGATCATTAAAGAGAGAACCAACCTAGAACTAAGGAGAAATTTCCTGACAGTGAGAACAATTAATCTGTGGAACAGCTTGCCTCCAGAAGTTGTGGATGCTCCAACATTGGAGGCTTTTAAGAAGAGACTGGGCAATCATTTGTCTGAAATATTACAGTGTTTCCTGCCTGAGCAAGGGGTTGGACTAGAAGACCTCTAAGGCCCCATCCAACTCTGTTATCCCTGTAACATAAGTGACTTAACAAGAAAGATACTGTTTGAGACTATTCATGGGTGGCTCTGGCTGCTTGCGCTCTATAGTTTTTTAAGGGAGGAAAAGGCAGGATTGTAAAGGCAGACTTACAGCTGGAAGAAAATTGCTACCTCAATGGGGCTATCTCAGAATCCATCCACCTTCGCTGTCTTCCAAAACCTTGGACTATAACTCCCGGGTGCCAAAAATAGCTAGCCATCTGAGGCTATAGGAACTGTTAACTATCCACCTGCAGTTGGTTTTCCAATCAACTCATCCTTCAAGATTTGAAAACACGGGTCCTGTCCCACCGATCAGAAATCTCCCCCAAAATATACCTTAAATACATTACCGTGCCAAATCTTCAAGGGGATAGGATTAGCTGCGCTCAGAGGAAGCGAAATGAATCTCTTCTCCAGCGGAATCCGAGGAAATCAGAAGGACCAGATGCTGGCAACATGTGGAGATTTAAGAGGTCTGGACATGAAGGCAGGAACTCTTTTCAGAGTAATTAGGAATTTTGTGTTTTTTACTCAATGAGCGGAAGCTTCTGCCAGGCTACAACCTACAGTTTTGGTACACCGTGCATCACAAACAGGAGTCTCAGATTTTGCGGATTGAACCTAGGGTAGCCACGTATGTTTTGATCACATTGGACCAGTGGTGGGTTCCTACCAGTGCGGTCCACTCTATAGCACCGGTAGCGGCCTGCTAGTGATGTCACAGTACCGGTGCGGTCGGTTGCCGGTGCCTGGGCGCTGCCATTTAAAAAAAAAATTTTTTTTACATTTTTAAAAAAAATTTCTTCTGCACATGCCCAGAAGCCGAGCTTCCGGAACTGCGCATGCGCTGCCTTCCTACCCCACAGTGAGTCCAAGCAGGGGAGGATGGCTGAGGGAGCGTGTGAGACGCTGAAAGAATGGGCGGCAGGAGCTATCTCCATTCCCCTCCCTTCATCAGTCCGAGAAGCCACGAACGCACGGTGATGATCCTAGGCATTTTCGCACGTTTGAGGCTTCTCAAGCTGCTATGGGGAGGGGGAATGGGCGGCAGGACCTATCTCAGTTCCCCTCCCTTCAGCAGTCCGAGAAGCCACGCCCACCCGTCACATGGCTGGCAAGCCACACCCACAAAATAAGCCACGCCCACAGAGTGGTAGTAAAAAGATTAGGAACCCGCCCCTGCATTGGACCCTGAGCAGATCAAAACTTTGATCCCGGTTCCTCCGTTGTTATTCTTTCTTAATTGCAGGCATTTTATTCCATGCTATAGATTGATAAGTGACTCAAGACAGTCCTGCCTAAGTCATGTTTCCTGTGCTTAAGATTTCGGAATGGATGATTGACAAGGGACTACTGAAGGGTTGAAAAGGAAGAAGGAATTAAACAGAGGAGGAGCTTGCTTAGGCTGCAGAAATGCCGGCCCACCTGGCTAAGAATATCATGCATTTTGTTTTAAGTAAGTCTTGCTATGGGAAAGTTGGCATCATCCAGACGGGAGAATGGGGAAGGGGGGGGGGCTTCTATGAAGACCATGCTGTGCTTTATTTTGCAGGCAGGTAATGCAATTCTCTGTGTGTATCTGTGTGCAGGTACTTGCTTGACACCTGGGGATGCTAATGTTGCCGAGTCTACAAATTTAAAACTAGCATAAAAAACAACATTTGTAGCTCGAACTGTGTGGTCCTTGGTGCTCTCTAAGCTTGATTGCTTTCTTGCAGACGTTTCATTACCCAACTAGGTAACATCATCAGTGCTAGAAGGGGGAAGTGGGTGTTTCTCTCCCCACTCCCTTCTAGCACTGATGATGTTACCTAGTTGGGTAATGAAACGTCTGCAAGAAAACAATCAAGCTCAGAGAGCACCAAGGACCCCACAAACGCGACTGTACTGGTGTTTAATGTTGGCTTGGTGGAACCTTTGGATTTTGGCGCATTGGTGCGCTCCGTCATGCTTTCTTGCGCTATTCATGCAATTGTGAAGCACAATGGGTCTCCCTACTCTTGTCTTTTACAACGGCAGCTACTCCTACACGCAAGCAGAAGCATCAGGACAGATGATGTTTTGTTAAAGAGTTGCAACATGGCTGGCAGTTTTGAAAGAAATCAAAACAAAACAGTGCCAACATAAAATTAGACACCGTAATTATTTCTTTAAAAAAAAACTCCATCAGCATTAAAATGTTTTAACATTTCAAAACATTAAGAAAGCCTCGTACAGAGGATGTACTAATTGAAAGGAATTTTAAGGAACTGTTTCTCCTATAATCTGTTGGCTGAGCAACTCAAAAGTTTTATTTAAAGAAGCGAAGACAGCCTATGTATTATTTCTCTCTCTCTCTCTCTCTCTCTCTCCTCTCTCTCTCTCTCTCTCCCCCTCCCTCCTTCCCCCCCAATTGGGGAAGGGAGGGCCACTTTGATAATAGATGCTAATCCCAACAGTTGTTTCATTTGGTAAAAGCAAAGCTCTGTTTCCATTTATTTCCCCCTATGGGATTTATTTGAATACTTTCAAAGATTTTTTTTTAAAAAATCATGCCCCTAGCCAATTTTTCTACAACTGGGGTAGCAGATAGCATTCTGCATTGGGCCTCTCATCCACTTATTTTTTGTGGCCCTGAAATGAAGAACAAAGGAGGAGCAGCTGTGGCTGTTTCTAATGGTCAGCCACATAAAACAGCTCAGGTTTTGCTCCAAGAGATCTCTCCCCCCCCCCCAAGTTTAGTTGCGATGGAACATTCAAACCATTTCAAGTTTGGTTCTAAAGAAAAACAACCACCACCATACAGGCCAACTCAAAGTGTTCCAAAATAACAGTTAGAATTTCAGCCCCAAACCAAAAAAAAACATTTTTTTTCTAGCTTCACACACATCCCTCTTTGCTTGCCACTTGAGGCTATTTAATTAGAAGAGCCAGTGACTGGATTTGGAGCCCCTCTGGTACGCACACAAAGTGTTCAATAGCAATAGCACTTAGACTTATATACCGCTTCACAGTGCTTTTACAGCCCTCTCTAAGCAGTTTACAGAGTCAGCCTCTTGCCCCCAACAATCTGGGTCCTCATTTTACCCACCTCGGAAGGATGGAAGGCTGAGTCAACCTTGAGCTGGTCAGGATCAAACTCCTGGCTATGGGCAGAGTTAGCCTGCAATACTGTATTCTAACCACTGGGAAGGGAAGGAAGGAAGGAAGGAAGGAAGGAAGGAAGGAAGGAAGGAAGGAAGGAAGGAAGGAAGGAAGGAAGGAAGGAAGGAAGGAAGGAAGGAAGGAAGGAAGGAAGGAAGGAAGGAATAGAACTTAGACTTATATACTGCTTTACAGTGCTTCACAGCCCTCTCTAAGCGGTTTACAGAGTCAGCTTGTTGCCCCCCAACAATCTGGGTCCTCATTTTACCCACCTCGGAAGGATGGAAGGCTGAGTCAACCTTGAGCCTGGTGAGATTTGAACAGCTGAACTGCTGTGCTGCTCTTTAACCACTGCACCACCTTCAAGCCTGTTAAGCTTCACCAGGCTTCCAACATTAAACCCACCGAGACTTAATGAAAGAGAACAAGCAACTTCTTGCTAGTCTGCTCACTAACTGACAATTCCAGGAATGAGAAACTGGTAGGAACGGACTCGGGCAAGTGAATCTAAGAAGATCCTCATCGACAAAGATGTTGAGTCCAGGAGCAAACGAGGGTGAAAAATAATAATAATAATAATGTGGCATGCAAATCTGGACAGACCCTGAACCTCTCTCTTAAAACCATAATTAAGAACGAAACAACAACAACAACAAAAAAGAGACCCACACTTATTACACTTCTGCTCCCTGGATATCATGCACTCTTGTTTGTTTGTTTGTTTCTTTCTTTCCCCAAAGGTTCTTCTGAAGATGAAGCTGAGTCCGGTTTTGTTTTGTTTTTGTGGCCGCGGATAAAGAAAAGCAGGCGATCATTCTCTTCCCACCACAGGTGCATTGTGGGAAATGGCCACAGCGAAGATGCTGAAAGGAAGATACAGGCCGCAGAGATCCAGGGTAGTCGGAAAGGAGCAAAGCTCTCGGCCCCGATTCTGTGCTTTTGTGCTTTCGGTGTCTGCGGGGCCCCCAAACCCCACATTGCCTTTCAAAGTCCATGGGGGTGGTGGTGTATGCCCCTGGCCCCCTCCCCTCCCCAAAGTTAAGACAATAAACAAATTCCAGTGTTTTCGAAGGGAGGTGGGAGGGCGAAAGGAGCCCACGGGCCGACCAAGAGACACTTTTAAGATGCAACCAGGAGGTGTCGGTGGGGTGGGATCGGTATACTATACAAAGACAGGCAATAATAATTAAAAGTATTGACATCAAAGCCACCACTGATCAGTACAAACGACACTGTAAGGGACCAATCTCTGTCGGGAGAAAATTAAGGAGGGGAAAAGAAATATCGCTCTCCTCTCCCCAGGGAAAAATAAATTCATTAAGCCAAGCAACATCCCTCCCTTCCCCGCCCTACCAACTCCCCTGATTTGCCTCCTCCGGGGTGCCCCCAAAGTAGTGGAAGTTCTCGTTGGCTTCCCAAATGTCCCTGTGCTGCGTTCCACTCCCCAGCTGATGGAGGTCTCTGGGTGTGCGTGTGTTGGGTGGGCAGGGGGCTCTGGGCGTGTGACAAGGCACACGGGCTCTGCGGAGCAGCTTCCAGCCCTGGGGCATGGAGGCAGGGCATGGCCGGTGAAGAAAGGGCAAGAGAGGGGAGGAGGTGGACCAAGCTACACATACCACTCTTTTTTGGAAATAAAAGACCCGTCATTCTGAGAGACCATGTTATCGGCTATGTCCAGTTGCTCGGGGTCATACTGGAATCCAAGTGTCCGTTCGTTGTAGGCTTCAGAGCGGGCTTCTCCCTCGTCCACAGTGAAGTAAGGCCGCTTGGAGTCCTCCTCGTACTTGTTGGGACAGGACCGGTGTTTCCGTTCGGCCCCGGCGCCATCGTCATCTTCGTCTTC
>JALIGW010000024.1:2038620-2071120 GCA_023053685.1 Diadophis punctatus similis | reverse complement strand
CTCACTTCCAGGTTGAATCTCTCCTTGGTCAGCTTCCACCCGTTATTCCTTGTTTGGCTTTCTGGTGCCATAGAGAACAGCCTGACCCCCCTCCTTTTAGAGGTTAAAATTATAGAGCTTTGCTTCTCAACTCTGAGAGTTGAATCCACAAGTCTTAAAGTTGCCAAGGTTGGAGACCCCTGATCTAGAAAAAAGGAGGGGAAGAAAGGAAGAGAGGGATTTCCAGGGAAAGAAATCCAGGAGGAAAGCGGATGATGGGTGGGACCATCGAAGGGACCTTCTCAACACAGCCACTTGGTGGTGGTAGAGACCAAGGATTTCAGTTGTGTGGTTACCCTTCACAATACAACCGAAGAGAGGGATCCTTGATTCTCTCTGAGCTTGGTGGCTTTCTTGGGAGACAGTGCTACCCATGGATGATGTTACCTAGTTTGGGTCATGAAACATCTGCAAGAAAACCGCCAAGCTTAGAAAGCACCAAGGAGCCCTCATTTCAACCCTGAGCTACAGATATTCTCCATTATTGGTAACAACGGAAGTTTTAGCCTAAGGTTGCTTCTCCTGACCAGGATCCTCTTAAAAATTAGCAGATACAGGTAGTCCTTGACTTGGGGACAATTCACTTAACTGTCTCACTTAGCAACAGAAATGTGGGGCTCAATTGTGGTCATAAGTCGAGGACTATCTGTACTCAAATGGAGCAGGGATTCCTGCCTTCCTTCTTGTAGATTCGACTTCTCCTACAAAGGACTTTTTGGCTTAGTTTTGCTTTCTCCTTCGAACCGAAGGTAACCCTCCTCCCCATCCTGGTGTCCCCCTGATGTTGTGAACCCCAAGCCCTCAAATTTCCCCAGCTGGGACAGAGGCCTTCAACCTGGATAAGCCCTCATTTTTTGTTTTTAAATAATCTTTATTAAGTTTTTTCATTAAGGACAACAGATAAAACAGATAAACGAAACATACACAAAGATACAAACACCAAAACAAACACAATGAATAATCACTTTTACAGCTTTGTCAAAATATTACTAAGTCTAATTCTATGTTATAAAGTTATTTAATTTCCTTTAACTTTCATTAGTATTTATTTAAATCTATCTGTACAGTTATTGATTCTCTTGGTATACTTTCGGTATCCATATCTTTACTTATATATAGTTCATTTACTTTCCCTAAGTTGAGAGAATATGAACATTTACGGATTTATCTTAAGTAATCCTCATTTTATAACCAGATTTTTAGATTTTTATTTTTTTTAGCCAGCGATACCATCTGTTCCATGTTTGGTAGAATTCGGAGTCTCCTTTTTCACGTATCTCCATGGTTAATTTGCACATCTCTGAACATTCTAGTATTTTTCTGATCATCATAGAAGATGTGGGAATATTGTCCGTTTTCCAATTCTGTGCGTATACTATCCTGGCCGCTGTGGTTATATACAACAATAGATATCGTTCCTCTTTTGTATATTTTGTACGAAATATTCCCAATAAAATCATTTCCGGTTTTAAGTCTATTTCTTGTTGTATAATTTCCTCCAACCAGTTCCTGATTTTATTCCAGAATACTTTAACTTTGGGGCATGTCCACCACAAATGATAATACAAGGGTGAGTCAAAACGTAATGCCATTTTCTTTCAGACAGGTATAATTACCAACACAGGAACATGTAGCATACATCAAAATGAAGCTGGTCCTCTGTGGATCGCATCCCTACTTCTCAACATAGTCACCGTTTCTCTCAATAGCAATGTTCCACCTTCGAATGAGAGCATGTATCCCTGCCTCGTAAAATTTTGTTGACTGTTCTTTGAGCCACTTCTTCACTGCAGTCTTCACTTCCTCGTCACTGGAATAATGTTTGCCTCTCAAACCCTCTTTCATGGGGGCCGAAGAGATGATAGTCTGAAGGCGCTAAATCTGGTGAGTATGGAGGATTATTATTCCAGTGACGTAATGTTCCCCGCTCCTTTTTACATTTCCAGCATTTCGGAGACACTATTGGAAACATCTTTGCCAATCGCACCGGGGGTAGGTGCCAACGATAAAACATTTTATAGATATTCTCCTTATATGATGCCGCCAATATGAGTTTTAGCCATACACTAGGCTCAGCGAGCACGGTTGGTTGGCTCTCAGCTCTTACTTTTGCTAGGTGAGTTTTCACACTGGTAAGATGGCTACTGACGGTTGGGCAGACCTTTTGCAGACTTTGTGAGTTGCTCTCTCCTGCCCTAGAAGAGGCTACCTACGGTACTTCTCCCCTGCAAGGAAAGCCATTCGGACAGAGAGATTACAGCTGTTTGAATTATGTATATCCCGATTCTTATTTGAAAGTATAAATCCCTTGCTGGAATTCTTGTCTTGTTGTTTTGACCTTCTTGCCTAATACATATTTAATCTGAGGAAAGGGAGACTTCTTCCTTTGGTTGGTTGTTTCCAGAGCAGAAGAGGCACCTGGTAGATATGGAAGGCCACCTTCATGATGCAACAGAGGACAGTACATGGGGAGTTCTTTCAGGGGTCTTCTCCAACGCGGGCACCTTTGATGGGTCAGAGATGTCCATTCAGCACCCTCTCCTTCCCCCAAGTCAGATCTTCTTATGTGGTGCTTTTTCAAGGATGAATCTGCTAGGAGAGCCAGTAGGCTGATGCTGGAGATCCTATCACCCAAACTTGCCACCGAAATGCTAGAGTTCCTGGCGCCTGGATGAAATTGGAAGGGGAAAGAAGACCAAACGGAAGCAGAGCAGAGGGAAGGAAGGAGGTGGGATGGACTTAAAGAGAGAACCACGGTCCTCCTTCCCATCTAGAAAGCTCTCCAATCCTACTGCCATTAAAGAAACTACTATGGGTCTTTTCCCTCCTCTTCTCTGCCCCAACAGCTGTTGCATTCAAGTCAAGCGTCCTGTCCCCGTGCCAACAACTCGGGTCTCCTGGGGCAGCAGCTGGACCAGAAGAAAATCGAAGGATGGTTCTGGGTTTTTGTCTGGTGAAGAGCCAAGCTTGCAGCATTCCTTTTTATCCCACCAGAGAAGGACAATGGGAGATTTTTTTAATAAGGAGCCCACGTGCTTTGGGGCCTGCAGGAGAGCCAAAAATATCCTCTCCTAGACGAGGAAGCCTTCTGAGATCCATTCGGAGTCGAATTCAATAGGCTCCATCTGTTGTTGATGGACAACTCGAGAAGGTCCACCGGTCAAGTCTGAGTATGTCTTCTCGCGCAGCTGGACATGAAAAAGCCATGTTCAGTTCTCTGCTGACTCCAGAGTCTCCGACTTATACAACTCGAGGAAAGGTTCCATCAAGTTTCTAGACCTCAGGGAAGTCAAATCCCTCTCTGCAATCTGGCACTGCTTCTCATATGAGAATTCCATGCAGAAGTCCTACATTGGTGGGAATGCTCCCATGGGTCTCCCTAGTGCAGTTTTTCTTAATCTCGGCAACATGGAGATGTGTGAACTTCAACGTCCAGAATGTCCCCCAGCCAGCTTTGGAAAGAAACATGTTTGCATGTTGTATGGAACAGGGGTGGGTTCTAACTTGCTTCGCTGCTGGTTCGCTTCCTCACGCGCCGCGTGGGCGCGCCATGTGCTTTGCGCGCGCATATGCAGTGCTAAAACCCCACGTGCGCAGAAGCGAAAAACAAGATGGCCACACCTACAGTGCCGCCGAGAGAACCGGTTCGGGGGCGTGGCCAGCCGGCCACTGCTGCCGGTTCGACAAGCAGGGGGAATTCCCGCTACCAGTTTTATAGAACCGGTCCGAACTGGGAGCAACCCACCTCTGGTATGGAAGTTCCATGAAGTATGCTGTTTCTCCATGGATTTGCAAAGCTGGCTGGAGTATTTTGGGAATTGAAGTCCATAGTCAAGTCACTATGGTTGAGAAACATTGCCCTAGCATGCCAAATCCACGGAGAAACAGCATACTTCATGGAACTTCCATGCAACATGCAAACATGTTTCTGATCAAAGAGAGAGAGAAAAAAAAGCATACTAGTTTTGCTAAAAGTGTGGATTTCCATGAAAACAACTAACCTTAGCAGAAAGTATGGAGGATTTTTTTTTCTTCCTTAGCATAAACAATTTTCTAGTCATCAGCATTTTCAGGTAAACAGGTAGAGTTTTTTTTAAATGTTTGTTTTTTTAGAAAAGAGGGAGGGAGACGGAAAGGGCCAGTTGTAAATCTGAGCACCTACAGAGAACAATTAACCATGCATATTTATTGTTTATTTGATCCCTAATTCTGAACTCCTAGTGCATTCATTTCCTTAAACAAAAAACAAGTTGCATTTATACCATCTATAGTTGCATCTAAATGCAAATGCTATTTGCATTTATATATCACTTAGACTTCAACAATGTCCTTCCATTTTTAAATCAAACAATACAATACATGAAGCAAATGGATGAAATACTGTAAATTCGACCCTAACTAATGTGTTCTACTTCAATTCTGAAGCTTGTAAATTCCCAGCTCATTTACTTTCTCTGCTCATTTCTCCTCTCTTCTCGTTTGTCTGTTCCCTGTTTTTCCTTCCTTACAAATCCTTTCAAAAACACAGTAGAAGCAACCCCCCCAAAAAGAATCTCTCTTGCGTTTTGTAGGCTGCCAAGCCTAAACATTGCCAAGACGCTTTGCACATGCTCGGGCAAACTCATGAATAACATCCTAAGGCTACCGCTTAGTGTTTTGAAACAGATTCTCTGGTTTGCCTACAAGATAGAGGTTACTCTTTAGGTGGTGCTGAAGAGCTCAAGGTGGAGCCGTCACCCCTTCGAGGACATTCTTAATCTCCTCTGGCTTCAAAACTGACTTTGAATCTTAGTTTCTGGAACAAATGACCCTCAGCAAATTGAGAAGCGTCTTCCAAAAACCCAGACCTGGATTTGGGGCTGGGAAAGAAGCTTGCAACCACCCCAACCCTTAGACAGTCTAATGGGGTGGGGGGTGGGGGGTGTAACAGCGTGGGCTTTGTCAGGCTGCAGGGTGGACCCCTTGAAAGCCTATCCAGCAGTTTTGCAGTTGCTGCTGCTGTTTCAAGGCAATTGACAATTTTGGAGACTGGAACCAGCTGGCTCTTAATCTCACCTACTTGCCTGTCAATCAAGAGCTTTCTGGCGGGGTAGAGCCCCCTCCCCCCCCCCGTCTCCAGTTCTGCAAACTGGGGAGATTGGTCGGTGAGGCTTCCAGAGGTTGGTCCCCAAACCAACATCCATTCTGGCCCCCGAGCTTTACTCTTACACAACAACAGAGGGCTGTGAAAATATTTACTGACTCCTCGCATCCTGGACGACGCTATAGAGCACTGCACACCAAGACAACTAGACACAAGAGCAGTTTTTCCCCGAACGCCATCACTCTGCTAAACAAATAATTCCCTCACCACTGTCAAACTATTCACTAAGGCTGCATTACTATTACTATTACTATTAGTCTTCTCATTGTTTCTATCACCCATCTCCTCCCACTTATAATTTGTTGCTTGTATCCTTACGGTTTATATCAATATTGATTGTTTCCTGATTGCTTATTTGTACCCTATGACAATCGTTAAGTGTTGTACCTCATGATTCTTGACAAATGTATCTTTTCTTTTTATGTACACTGAGAGCATGTGCACCAAAGACAAATTCCTTGTGTGTCCAATCACACTTGGCCAATAAAATTCTATTCTATTCTATTCTATTCTATTCTATTCTATTCTATTCTATTCTATTCTATTCTATTCTATTCTATTCCATTCCATTCCATTCCATTCCATTTCAATTCTGTATTCTATTCTATATTCTATTCTATATTCTATTCTATTCTATTCTATTCTATTCTATTCTATTCTATTCTATTCTATTCTATTCTATTCCATTCCATTCCATTCCATTCCATTCCATTCCATTCTATCTGCATGGGTGCATAAGCCCTAGATGAAGGACGTTGGGCTTAAATTTCCCACTTTCCTTCCGATGGACCCTTCCCCCCAAAATAAATTCAGGGAAATAGAATCTCTTGTGAGGTTCCCTAGCCTCCCCCTTTCCCTCCCTCTATCCCCAGCTGTTGCTGCTGGATCAAGGTACTGACAGCACTGGGACTAAAAGAATTTTGCTTTTTTTCTGGTTTAATTAGTCACCGAGAAGTTTGCCTCCTGCTTAAGACTGCCAAAGTGATAGAAGACACCTTGGCTGAGAGATCGCTTGCTTATTTGATCCAAGAATCCCTACCATTCAATCTCTTGAAGACGGAGAGGAGGAGGGTGGAGTGGGTGGGTGGGGGAGGAAGGAGATTACCCCTAAAACCCCAGACTGAGAGACGATGAAGAAAAGTACAAGTTAAGTTGGCCAAATCTGGCTGGTGTCTTAAGGATATTTGTTATTGTCTGGTTTGCCTCCGGATCTCCACCATTGGAGTGTCTCCATCCAAGGTTAAGTGGTCAAACCGAAGCTGGAAGGGTCATTTAACACGGTTAAAAATTGGCATTCCTTTGTTTGGGAAAATGAACACAGTTCTGTACAGGTTAGGATTAGGTAAGTTGTGACAAAGGTCGCGAGGATCATCGCACGGCCAACCTTGATTTTATAACTTTGCTTTGTAAGGCGAACCATTGGGTCCAAATTGCGCAGGGTGTGTGTGTGTGTATGTGTGTGTGTGTGTGTGTGTGTGTGAAGTGTGAACTTCAGAACTGGGTCGTAACTACCTTTTGGGGGAGTCCATTGTAACTTTCAATAGTTGCTAAGTGATTGGTGTTTATGTCGAGGATGACCTCTATAGTGGTTAGGGTACTAGACGTGACAAGGGGAGATCTAGGCTTGTGTCTCTGTGTCTTAGCTTTCTCAGGCATCAGAATAATAGAACTCATACAAGATTGTATGGTATGGGGCAGGGGTCGGGAACCTATGGCTCGCGAGCCAGATGTGGCTCTTTTGATGATTGCATATGGCTCGCAGCAGGGGTGAAATCCTCCCGGTTCGCCCGGGCCAGTCCTTCGGCGTATAGCCGATGGAACTGGCGGCGGTTGCGGCGCGGAGCTTCTCCTGCCCGCTTTCCCGTCCCGGCTGAACACAATCACCGCTTTCCCATCCCGGCTGACCACAATCATTTGGGTTATTTTTCCCTCTGTGCATGCGCGCGCATGCACAGAGGGAAAAATAACCCAAATGGCGGCGTTCAGCCGGGACGGGGGGAGCTAAAAAAACGGCCATGGCCACATCCCCGCCGTTCTCCAGCCAAGCGGCTGAAGAAGCCCCGGAGCCCCGCCGCCAACCTGCGTCTCCTGCTGGGAAGGAGCCTCTGTCGCTGTCTCTCGCGGGGCTCCAGCCACCCTACTGAGTCCCTGACTGCGGCACCGGCAGGGTTAATGCGTATGGGAGAGGAGAGAGAGCGCTACCGCCGCCACTGCTGCTTTCACCGCTCCGATATTTCTTTGGTGGGCGCGCGCGGGAGGGACCATGGAGCAGAGGCGCCCGGCAGCTTAAGGCAAGAGGCGGGTGGGAGACGCGGGCAGGAGCCTGTTGCCGCCGCCGCCACTTCTGGCATCCCCACGCCTCTCACCCCGCTCGCCGGGTGCCTCTGCTCAGCGGTCCCTCCTGCGCAGGCCCACCAAAGAAATATTGGAGCAGCGAAAGTAGCAGCGGCTGCGGTAGCGCGCTCTCTCCTTCCCTCCCATGCGCGTTAACCCTGCCGGTGCCGCGGTCGGGGACTCAGTCAGGTGGCTGGAACCCCGCGAGAGACAGCGACAGAGGCTCCTTCCCAGCAGGAGACGCAGGTTGGCGGCGGGGCTCCGGGGCTTCTTCAGCAACCCACCCACCTACCTCGCTTGGTGCGGTTCCCCGCACTTGACGTCTTGGAAGAGGGCTGGGCGAGGGAGAAAGGAGCCACGGTGGGGATTGGTTTGCAGAGAGAAAGAAAGAAAGAAAGAAAGAAAGAAAAAGAAGAAGAAAGAAAGAAAGAAAGAAAGAAAGAAAGAAAGAAAGAAAGAAAGAAAGAAAGAAAGAAAGAAAGAAAGAAAGAAAGAAAGAAAGAATCATTACCAATGCTATGATGGAAATCACCAACTCAAAGACAAATATCACTTTGGAGCAAGGAAGCTGCTACAGCAGCAACAAATTAAACAGCACAAAGACAGGGATTCTCTCAATATCCCATTGTCCCTATTGACATTTAGTTGAATTCACTTTTAAAATATATTATATGGCTCTCACTGAAATAAATTTCCAAATTTTTTGCTTTCATGGCTCTCTTAGTCAAAAAGGTTCCCGACCCCTGGTATGGGGTCTCTTGTTTGAGCAGGGGGTTGGTCTAGAAGACCCCCAGGGTCTGTTATTTATGCTGCCTTCAACCCTCAACAGAAAAGCATCAATGCAACCACCACCACAATGCTGGCAATGATGTATGAGAATGATGCTACTGGGCATTGAAATCCAGCCATCTTGAAATGGCTGCGGTTGAGAAAACTGCCATAGATGGTTACCTATTAGGGGTGCATGGATCTAGATCAGGGGTGGCCAAACTATGGTTCTTTGAGGACCTGTGGACTTCAACTCCCAGAATTCCTGAGCCAGCCATGCATGCTAGGTCCTCAAAGAACCATAGTTTGGCCACCTCTGATCTAGATTTTATTATTTGTTCTTCTAGATTCTTGCCCCAAGCAAGGGTAGGACTAGATAGCCTCCACCACCTCTTTCCCCCTGTACGAAAACTGGCTTCCCAAGTCCACGGAGTTGCCAGAGTCAAAATTAACTGGCATACACACACACATTGAACAGTTGGTGAGGAAACCCTCGGAGTTTAGTTGGGCATTCTCCTAACAACCCATCAACAAAGTTTGCAGAGCGGACATCTGACCACAGGCAGCAGGGTGGTGGGTGCGAATCATGCCTTTAAAAAGCCGGGATAGGCTGGCAAAGAACCCTTAAGCCCAGATCTGTCTACTTTTGAATGAGGCTGGCTCCAAACGGGAGCAACCATGTATGAAAGTCTCCTCTCTATGCATGCTCAGATGTGCACGGTTGGCGAAGCGTGTTCCCTTCAACCCCAAACTTCCTCTCCCCCCCTCTCCTGATTAAGTTTGTGCAAGTCAACCGTGATAGACTTCCCCATCTCGCCGGCTGGAGTCAGCTCAGCTAACAAATGTCCGGCACACTCTCAGATATTCCGTGAGCAGATGGCAAGAATAAAACATTAAATTTCCACCGATCCCACACTTTAGCGGGCTCTAACTGGCAGCGTTCAGCTGGCAGCAAGCAGTGGCCATCGCGGTCAGCTCAGCGATGCCCGTTCCTCCCCGGGGGCTGAGGGATGACCAGTGTGGTGTGAGAACCTGGTGACCGGTGAGTCCCTCGGGCGGGCCTGCGGAGTTTTAATCATTTTTTAAAAATAAAAATGGCTCACTTAACAACAGAAATTTGGGGCGCCATTTCGGTCAGAAGTCAAGGACTACCTGCAAAGATTCCCAGAGAGATGAGGTACATCCGTACTGCAAAGTTAAAGGTGCCTTTAAAAGGGTGTTGACTGTCACTAAGGAGGTTGTGTAGCTTTGGGAAATTTACACAACCTGTTTGACCAGGAGCCGAACAAATGCAAAACAAGCATGAATTAAACAGCACAGGGCCTCAACTTGAAAGTGACTAAATAAAATACAAATCTCTCTCTCTCTCTCTCTCTCTCTCTCTCTCTCTCTCTCTCTCTCTCTCTCTCTCTCTCTCTCTCTCTCTCTCTCTCTCTCTCTCTCTCTCTCTCTCTCATCTATCCATCTATCCATCTATCTATCTATCTATCTATCTATCTATCTATCTATCTATCTATCTATCTGTCTGTCTATCTAGCTAGCTAGCTATCGTTCTATATTGGATTTCATTCCTCCGTCAGAGCTCAAATGCCCTTTTAAGAAAACTGCAGATGATAAGAAGGTTGGCAAACAAGAGGGATGTTGGACCGAGGCTTACATCAAGAGTTTTCATGCCTAGAGGGATCCAAAATAACTATTCAGAAAATGGGAAAACTGGAGAACAATTCCAACCTCAGCTTCAGGATTGGCCTGAATTGACCTAGCTCACTGCTAACGCTTCGCTCTGGCCGACATCTGGGCTGGTCGGGAACACGATTAGGAGATTTTATATTCTATGTTTGAATTTTCTCTTTCAGAGCCACAGTGGAATTTTTTTTGTCTGGTCCATGTGTTTCCTTGAGAGCAGTCTATTCCTCTAGAACAGAGGTCCTCAAACTTGGCAACTTTAAGACTTGTGGACTTCAACTCCCAGAATTCTCCAGCCAGCACATGCTAGAGACCGCCTGCTCTAGAACTGAGGTCTTCAAACTTGGCAACTTTAAGACTTGTGGACTTCAACTCCCAGAATTCCCCAGCCAGCTATGCTGTGCTGGCTGGAGAATTCTGGGAGTTGAAGTCCACAAGTCTTAAAGTTGCCAAGTTTGGGGACCCCTGTTCTAGAAGCACAGGTGGTATTGTTATGTAAGTGGTTTAAAAGCTAGGAAGGGAGAGATTTCCTTGCATCAGGAATGCAGAGGTAGCCACCAGCGTGAAAAACTCTAGCAATACCAACAGTGAGATCTCCAATAAATTAATGTACGGATGACCTTCCCTAATTAAGACCAATTCTGGGCAAAACCTAAAATTATCGACTTGCCACACTGGAATTAGGAGAGATGTTGGTTTGTAGACTCTTGAATAGGGCTTGATTGTTGCTTCGGGCAGGAAACTTTCTTCTGGAAGGAAATAATCAAAACCACAGAAATCCCTCTTTCCCCCCATCACATCAGGCGGCCTTCTTAAGTTTACAGCAATGGTTCTCCACCTTGCTATTTTAAGATGTGTGGCCTTCAACTCCCAGAATTCCCCAGCCAGCATAGTGTTGGACAGCACTTCTTCCCCTTGAGCCTTCCAATTTGGCATCAAGTGGATGGGAATGATAGCAATAGCAATAGCACTTAGACTTACATACTGCTTCACAGCCCTCTCTAAGCAGTTTTACAGAGTCAGCCTCTTGCCCCCAAGAATCTGGGTCCTCATTTTACCCACCTCGGAAGGCTGAGTCAACCTTGAGCCTGGTGAGATTTGAACTGCCAAATTACAGGCAGAAAGCAGTCAGCAGAAGTAGCCTGCAATACTGCACTCTAACCACTGAGCCACCGTGGCTCATTTATGGGAGTTACACTCCAACTGGCATTTCCACCTGTCATCTCTTGCTATCGTCTGACTATAGGACCGTCCTTCTTTCTTCTGATTCCTGCCCACCAATTCTGCTAACGTCACATCTCATCTCTTAGTCAACCCTTCCTTCTGTGGCTTAGCCTGCCCATTATTTATTTATTAGACTTATATACCACCTCATAGTGCAAGCACTCTCTAAGCAGTTTACACCATTAAGCAATGCATATTTACATTGCCCCCAACAATCTGGGTCATCATTTTACCTACCTCGGAAGGATGGAAGGCGGAGTCAACCATGAGCCGGTGAGATTTGAACCGCTGAACTGCTGGTCACAGTCAGCTACAGTGGCCTGCAGTACGCACTCTAACTGCTGCGCCACCTCGGCTCATTAGCCTTCAACAACCCTGGAGGGAAACTGTACACACACACACACACACACACACACACACAGACACAGACACACACACACACACACACACACACACACCATCTCTACATGCTACATGGAATTAAGAATGACATCTGAAAAACCAACAGGAACTCAACTACAGCATTTCTGACAGGTGATTTTATTCCTAAAGCTTTTGAAAACAAAAAACAAAAAAATGTCCCTTTTGGAAACAAACAAAAAGAACAAAACACCAGCCCCTGTTTCATCCTCTTTCAGACATGACCTCGTAGCACGTCTTTTGACATCCCATTCTCTTATTTTTCCCCCCCACCCTTTCTTCTGATTCTCACGGCATTTCATCCTCCTGGCTTTGAACCAGATGTGGAAAGGGCACCAAAAGGAAAAGCGAGAGAAATGGGAGATATTGCCAGCCAAAGGAGAAAAGCAGGAGGAGCAACAGGAATTCCAGAAAAACCAGCACTCCTAATATAAAAAAAAACCACACCCTTTTAAAGGAACGGAAAGGCCAGAAAATCCCACCGGATTCCGTAGGAGCAGAGAAGATGTGAGAAGTCAAAGCAAGCTTGTAAAAACACAGAGATGGCTTAAACTAGGTTTACCTTTGGCAACCTGCACCCTCTCAACCAGGTAGAGAGTCCACTTTGGTTTTTAATGCCTACCTGTGACATTCACTTCCACCTGCCCAGATCGGGTGCCGATGGTGTTGGTGGCTTCACAGATATATGTTGCTGATAAGCTGTATGTGACCGGTCCTTTGAAGAACAGAGTACTGTTTTGAATTTCCGCACTGTCGGGCAACGAGCTATTCAGCCTGTCGAAAAGAAGAACACAAGACCCTTGGGCCATTAGCAGAAAGCTTTCACCGTCCTCTTTTAACGACCCCATAATCCCTTGCAGGGTGGAGTCTGGGAAACTGAATGGAGCTCAGTGTTTACTGGCCGGATGACCTTCCTGTTGCCAATGCGGAGTAACATTCAGCAGTTATATTCCCATTGTGCCGAGAGAGAGAAATATCTGCCTCTACCTAGGATCGAACTCACAGCCTCCTGATTGTGAGGCGAGAGCTCCACCTCTAGGCCACCGCACCACTTTAGCAGAAAGCTTTCATCTGGCTAGCTAATTCTACAAGCGGTGGCTGGTGAGTCCAACTTAGTCATTGGGCACCTTGCTACTTCTGTACGTGTTAAAATTATTAAACCCACCTGGAGGGCGATTCCTGATCAATTATATAGTAGGATCTTGGGCTAACTACCTTCTCCTGCATGGGACTGGGCGAAGAGGCAGAAGATCTGTGGGGTCCTAGGTGCTCTGTGAGATGGGTTGCTTTCTCGCAGACGTTTCATGACCCAACTAGGTAACATCATCAGAAGGGAGTGGGGTTCGCAGGGAGGAGGAAGAGGAGATCTGTGGGATCCTTGATGCCCTCTGAGCTTGGTTGTTTTCTTGCAGACGTTTCATGACCCAACTAGGTAACAACATCAGCAGTAGAAGGGAGTGGGGTTTGCTCTCTGTTTATATACCATGGCTTGCCCTATCACTGTTGGTGGGAATGTTGGTTTCTTGTGCAGTCTTTGGAGCTCTCTCAGCTTGGTTGTTTTCCCTGCAAGCTGCAAATATTCTCTTCTATTTGTATGACAGACAGAGGTCATTTTGCACCAACTGTGAGCAATACACACCTGGTTGCAAAGGAAATACCTTCCTGGTGCAATTGTTTTGCACAAAAATGATTGTCTCTTGTCGACCACCTAAAAACACCAACTGTTGGGGGAGATGGCTATCATCCTATTTCAGTGTTTCAAAAACATTTTAAATTATTAATTTAAGTTTTAGGAGAGAGGACCCTATTGGGACCTACAGCTGCCACGTTGCTAACTTCTGATATACAACTGCTTGATTTCTTTTTAAAAAACAGAAAGGATAGGATGAAAAGGCAAAAAAATGAAATTAGCTCCCTGGCCCTAAAGAAGGGATAACTTCAACCTAGAGTATTTTATTCACCTATCTTCTCAAAAAATAGATTTGGTAATAATCTCATCCTAGGCACCCTTTTTTTTTCAACTATTACCATCTGGTAGACGGTACAGGATAATAAAAACAAGGACAAATATGCTGAAAAACAGCTTCTATCCCAGAGCAGTAACTATATTGAATTCTATAGGGCAATATTAATGCAATATCAGGGGTTTTCAATACAATTGCATAGAAAGTGAAGGATTGGGTTTTATTTTTACAGCTATAATGTACACCGAAGATGGCATTTAATTTCATTGTACGAGGTGCAGTGACAATAAAGTAAACTAACTAACTAATGCTATCTTTGCTAATGTTATGATTAGGGGACTGGAGGCTAAAACATATGAAGAACGGTTGCAGGAACTGGGTATGTCTAGTTTAATGAAAAGAAGGACTAGGGGTGACATGATAGCAGTCTTCCGATATCTCAGGGGCTGCCACAAAGAAGAGGGAGTCAAGCTATTCTCCAAAGCACCTGAGGGCAGGACAAGAAGCAATGGGTGGAAACTAAACAAGGAGAGAAGCAACTTTGAACTAAGGAGAAATTTCCTGACAGTTAGAACAATTAATCAGTGGAACAGTTTGCTTCCAGAAGTTGTGAATGCTCTAACACTGGAAATTTTTAAGAAGATGTTTGATAACCATTTGTCTGAAGTGATGTAGGGTTTCCTGCCTAGGCAGGGGGTTGGACTAGAAGACCTCCAAGGTCCCTTCCAACTCTGTTGTTGTTATTTGTTATCTATTCTATGGTGATGGTTCTTTCCCCCAAAATACTACAGGAACTGCAGCCTCGTAAGGTGAACCCTGATAGAAATTGAGAGAAGCTCAGCCAGAAAAAAATAAAAAAAAATCAATTCCAAAGTGTTTTGAAAAATCACAGAACAAACATAAACAACTCTGCGCACCGAGGAAAATTATGCAGTTTACTCATTTTTAATCAATCCGAGGGAAAGCAATTAAGTTCAGCAAAAGCAATTGACAGGCACCCAGCGCAGGGGTGACAGGCCTGATTTGCATTCAGACGAAGCTCCAATTAGAAGCAGTGAGTGGTGGGGAAAACCCCTCCCTCCCCTTGGGAGCAATTAATGATCAGAAAATATCAGCCCCCCTCCCCAACACACACACACTGTACCAACAACGGAGCCCTCTAAAACAGCTTCACCATCTACTCTATTCCTTTAAAAATCACCGCCATCATTAACCGTAAGCTGTTGGCCCAAAGAGATAGAAACAATCAGAAACTTGATTTTGTCCATGTTAACATGCCCCAAACAAGAATCTATGCTGGCAAGGACTTTGAAGAGAAACAATCAATATTTTATAATTTAAGGCCAGCTACAACATTCCCAGCCAGAACACTAATGCGTTGTTTTGAAAAAGAAAAGAGAGTGTGAGATTTGAGGCAGTGGTGGGTTCTAAGTGGTTCTGCTACCGGTTTGTGCGCGCGTGCGACGCTTCCGCGCATGCGCAGAAGCGTCCCGGGAGGGTGGGCGGAGCCTTCCGCCACCATCACTACCGGTTCGGAGAACTGGGCCGAACGGGGATCAACCCACCGCTGAATTGAGGTCTTAGAATCATGGCATCCTGAACCTATGCTAGGATAATGAACATAGTCATAAACAAGCTAATATAATGATTAATATTGCAATAATTACTACGCATGTTATTGTTATCATTATTAGTATATCGTTAGCTTTTTTGGTAAAATAAAAATGCCTGGGCAATACACTGTTTTCAAAATATTTATATATAAATTGTCACGATGTGAATAATTGCCAGTTGAGCACCTCTGCAATATTTCTAGATTTACTGTATTTCCTAATCAAGCAGACATGTGATATGTTTTACTACGCATGCGTGCATTCCAGGAGTTTTGTCTCCTCCTACCTTCTTCTCCTTCGAAGCCTCGCCCGAGGCAGACGTGAATTCTTAGCTGAGAAGATGTAGCTTATTAAAGGTTTATATTTTTTGTTACTTTTGTACCGAAATAAATATTTTGTTAATTAGAATTGAATCTCGGTTTTATTTTCTAAGTACGAATGACTTCAGGGAAGCAAGATCCTATATCACCTCTTTGATAGGAAAATTCCTATCCGACATAAATTAATTAATTAAAGAAGAATCCTGGAATCCCAGACTAGAAGACCTCCAAGGAAGAGACCTTGGAGGTCTTCTAGTCCTACCCTCTGCCCAAGACAGGAGTCCATATACCATCCGGACAAATTGTTGTCCAATTTTTTGTTTGTTTCTCTGAAAACCTCTAGTGATGGGAGTACCCATAACTTCTGAAGGCAAACTATTCCATTGATTAATTATGGAGTTCTTGATGTTCTCCGAGCTTGGCTGTTTTCTTGCAGATATTTCATGACCAAACTGAGGGACAATATCATCACAGAGCCGCCCAGAGTCTCTGTGGAGTGGGCGGCATACAAATGCAACTAATAAATAAATAAATAAATAAATAAATCACTGCTAGGACTTTGACTAAGGGATGTGTCTGGGTTGTCAGCTGGAGATGTTACCTAGTTAGGTCATAAAACATCTACAAGAAAAACAGCCAAGCTCAGAGAGTACCAAGGACCCCATAGTTCAACCTAGAATTATCCTCTTCTATTTATTAATCGTTCTCGTTGTCAGGAAGTTTCTCCTTAGCTCCAGGGTGGATTGTCTTCTCATTAACTTCCACTCATTGCTTCTTCGCCTGCCCTCAGATGCTATGGAGAACAAATTGACCCCACTCTTCCTTATAGCAGCCCTTCAGATAGAATCAAGATCACGCAAAGTGTTAATACCACTTTATAATGCCTTGGTAAGGCCACACTTGGAATACTGCA
This sequence comes from Diadophis punctatus similis, assembly GCA_023053685.1. Lineage (NCBI taxonomy): Eukaryota > Metazoa > Chordata > Lepidosauria > Squamata > Dipsadidae > Diadophis > Diadophis punctatus. The sequence goes on along the minus strand of JALIGW010000024.1, from coordinate 2,054,696 downwards.
TTCAGTTTTGGTCGCCATGATGTAAAAAAGATGTTGAGACTCTGGAAAGAGTGCAGAGAAGAGCAACAAAGATGATTAGGGGACTGGAGGCTAAAACATATGAAGAACGGTTGCAGGAACTGGGTATGTCTAGTTTAATGAAAAGAAGGACCAGGGGAGACATGATAGCAGTGTTCCAATATCTCAGGGGTTGCCACAAAGAAGAGGGAGTCAAACTATTCTCCAAAGTACCTGAGGGTAGAACAAGAAGCAATGGGTGGAAACTAAACAAGGAGAGAAGCAACTTAGAACTAAGGAGAAATTTCCTGACAGTTAGAACAATTAATCCGTGGAACAGCTTGCCTCCAGAAGTTGTGAATGCTCCGACACTGGAAGTTTTTAAGAAGAGGTTGGACAACCATTTGTCTGAAGTGGTGTAGGGTTTCCTGCCTAAGCAGGGGGTTGGACTAGAAGACCTCCAAGGTCCCTTCCAACTCTGTTGTTGTTGTTGTTGTTGTTGTTGTTGTTGTTGTTGTTGTTGTTGTTATGGCCTTGGGAGACTAGGCAAAAAGATGCTGCCTAGGGGATTATGTGATAAGAGGGCGCGTAGCCCACAGTTGCGTAATGGATGGACTAACAAGTTCAGAAGGGACTTTTCCTAATTACTGGGCTGTAAAAGAGACAATGGGAAAATTGTACTTTCAGACTTGCAAGATGGGAGGTCAGCGTTCCCAGGTAGAGTGGACAAAAACATGGCCAGATAAGCAAATTCTACTTTATTGTAAAGCTACATTAATAGAATCCTGCAAAGAGGAAACCCAAGCTGGTGATTAGATTGGCTCTCTGTTTAAATAAGCCAGCTTCTAACTCCTAGGTCACCTGGAAAATGCTATTCTGCTGGCCTTCTTCAACCACAGAAGACACGTTTGACCGTTGTGAGGATCATACCACATCCAGGGTAAATGCCAGAGCTCCGGGATTGATACCAATCCGTTAAATCTCTGCCCACAGAAGAGAAAGGGAAGGAAAGCTTTCCTCCTGACACGCTTGCTTTCTAGAGACAATGCATTGGTGAGATTGCCCAGCAGGAAGCAGCCAATGTCAGTCCTAGCTGGGCATCTGAACACCAGGATTTCCATCACATCCTGGTCTGTTTGTGAGAAAGGGACCGTCCTCTCGCTCACCTGAATGACTCCATCCAGGTCACTGCAGGTGGTGTGGCCGATGACTCACCAGCTGCTGATTCAAATGTGTTTGCTTGGAAACACACTCACACCACCCAAACCGACACACAAACACACACGCGCCTTCCTTAGCTGCCAGCCGGAGAGATGCACAGGTGGGTGGAAACTGATATCCTCAATAACGTCTCGGTTGCCAAGTAAGAGAAAGGAGCATTTTTTAAAAGAAAAGGGAAGGAAAGAAAGGAAGGAAGGAAGGAAGGAAGGAAGGAAGGAAGGAAAGGAAGGAAGGAAGGAAGGAAAGGAAGGAAGGAAAGGAAGGAAGGAAGGAAGGAAGGAAGGAAGGAAGGAAGGAAGGAAGGAAGGAAAGGAAGGAAGGAAGGAAAGGAAGGAAGGAAAGGAAGGAAGGAAGGAAGGAAGGAAGGAAGGAAGGAAGGAAGGAAGGAAAGGAAGGAAGGAAGGAAGGAAAGGAAGGAAGGAAAGAAAGGAAGGAAGGAAGGAAGGAAGGAAGGAAGGAAAGGAAGGAAGGAAGGAAGGAAAGGAAGGAAGGAAAGGAAGGAAGGAAGGAAGGAAGGAAGGAAGGAAGGAAAGGAAGGAAGGAAGGAAGGAAGGAAAGGAAGGAAGGAAGGAAAGAAGGAAAGGAAGGAAGGAAGGAAGGAAGGAAAGGAAGGAAGGAAGGAAGGAAGGAAAGGAAGGAAGGAAGGAAAGAAGGAAAGGAAGGAAGGAAGGAAGGAGGCAAGGAAGGAAAGGAAGGAAGGAAGGAAGAAAGGAAGGGAAGGAAGGAAGGAAAAGAAGGAAGGGAGGAAAGGAAGGAAGGAAGGAAGGAGGGAAGGAAGGAAGGAAGGAAGGAAGGAAGGAAGGAAGGAAGGAAGGAAGGAAGGAAGGAAGGAAGGAAGGAAGGAAGGAAGGAAGGAAGGAAGGAAGAGGTGGGAATATCTGAGGACAATCAGGCCAGGTGTGGGTTCTATCTGGAATCTTTTCCAGAGAAACCAACCGGAATCCAGCGCCAGAGACCTACTTCTGAGGTCTAAAGAAGTCCTGCAAACCACAAAAGGTGAGGATGAATTGACACCTGAGAGGTGCAACAGGTTGGATCTTCTCAGCTGCTAATTAGACGCTCTTGATTGCTGAAGCTGTGTGTGTGTGTGTGTGTGAGGACGGCGGAGTTTCCTTTTTCTTTTTGCTTCTGTGAAACACCTGCAAGCCACACACTGCTTCCCAACAGGTTCGAAATTGATCAGGGTTTGCAGCTAGTCTGATGCGAACCCTGATCAATTTTCCCTTGGAGGAGAGATTCAGGGTTTGTTATGGATGCAGGCATCTTCAACTTAACAACCGGTTGTTTAATGATTCTTCAAAGTTACAACAGAGCCCCCCCCCCCAAAAAAAAACGGTACTTACAATTCAGTTCTGGAGTTGCGAAGATTTCCCCCCTCCAACCCCAAATTCATATTACCGCTTTTTAATCTTTTGGCAACCGGCCTCTATTTGCAGCCGTTTGCACAATCCCTCAATCACAGGGTGGTGATTTACAATGTTTTTTTTGTCAGAAAGGAATATTTATTTCTTGCTTCCAGTGAAAAAACAGCCATAATCAACAATGTGTTCTCTTAACATCTTCGCTTAATGACAACTGAACAAAGGTCGTTAAAAGCAGGTAGGGTCCTGTGATAACCGGCTTAACAACCAGTGTGACTTAATGACCGTAATTGGGAGACTCAAATACAGTCATTAGTTAAGGACTACTTGAATTCGTCAACATTTGGAAGAGGGACGAGGAACACATTGTAGCCCATCATTTAAGTCCTAAAACATATCTTCTTCTCTCTACGTTGGCTGCCTCTATCAGACAGAAGGGAACTCAAGAGAAAGCATTGGTTTCTATCATCAGCAACACTTATTACGGTCATTTTCCTAACACCAAACCCACCATGTGACAAATATTGCAGAAATGACTAGAATTAGAATAAATAAAAGGGTTACATAAAAGAGAACACAGTAGCGCAAATGGAAAAGCTACGCTGGGGGCCTTGCTTAGAAACGCTACCTTGCTGTCTTCAGGGTACAGTTTGCGTCAAATAATGGAGGAAGAAAGGTATCAATCATTCTTCCTTCACCTGAACAATCTAACCAAGTAGCTCTTGAAGCAACTTTATGGCCCAGGGCACAAAAGTGTTCCCGTTTGGTACCTTACTCGTTCAGTGCTACAAAGAACTCATAACAGTTCATCCATGCGCTGTGGGTCAATACTTACAGCTTCCATTGGTACTCCGTGGCGGGAGGATTGGCATCGGATATACAGGTCAGTTTCACATCCTTCCGGTTGATGTACCAGTTGCTGTCAAAACCATCGATTCTAACCTCGGGTTCGTCTGCGGAGCAGGGAAGACAGAATGGAGGAACACGATAGAGGAGGAGAAATAAAGGAAGAAAGGAAGAGAATAAGGGAAGGGAGAAGCAGAGATGGAGAGAAGAAAGAGACCAGAAAGCCAAGGAGGACAGATGTGGGGTTGAGAAGATTTGGAATGAGGGCAACGTTGAGGAAGGATGGGAAGAATGCGGTTGAAGAACAGAAGGATGGAGAGAAACAAGGGTGAAAGGTTGAGCCAAGGAGAAGAAAGGAAAAATTGGACAGGTAAGGGCAAAAGTGGAATTGGAAAGGCAAGGAGAAAAACAGGAAAGATGGAGGGAAACCAGAGAAGAGTCGGGGAGAGTAGGAAAAACAACAAAAGGAGGTAGGGCGAGAGGAAAGGCAGATATTAATGGATGCACTGGAGACCACTTTCATCTCCTAACAATGGCTTCTGCAGCAAACCACAATGATGTCAAAGTGACACATGCATGGCGCCCATCATGCCAATGATGATGGTTGCAGATGTCCTTGTGTCCTGATGTCATCACAAATGTTTTGCTACTTGTCCCTCCTCCCTCAGGGAAGCCCATGCCTAGTGGAACTCCCCAAGAGAAGTAATCCAATATTCACTGAGGTGGTTGTAATAAGGCACAGTAAGATCTCCCTGTCAACCCTGAAGCTGGCCTGGCCCAAGCCATCTTGGAGCTTCAGTCCTGCCACGCTGGAGCTGAGGGATAGGGAGGGGGGATTAGACATAGCTGGGGTTGTGTAGTCAAAACAAAATACTTTCTCTTGAGAACCAAGGACGTTCCCACACCTGGCCGGAGGAAGGAGGAGTGATGTCACCAGACCACAGGACAGCGCCTTGATTAGACCACGTGACTGATTGTAAGAGCCGAGGTGGCACAGCGGTTAGAGAGCAGTACTGCAGGCTACTGATCATTTGAGTTCAGCTGTTCAAATCTCACCGCTCAGAGTTGACTCAGCCTTCCATCCTTCCGAGGTAGGTAAAATGAGGACCCAGATTGTTGGGGGCAATGTAAATATATACAGTACATTGCTTAATGGTGTAAACCGCTTAGAGAGTGCTTGCACTATGAGGCGGTATATAAATATCACTAATAAATAAATAAATAAATAAATAAATAATAAATTGTTTGGGGTTGAGCGAAAAACTTTCACTTTTAATTCGGTGAAAACCGCGGGGCCCTTCAGAGTCGGTTTTCACCAGATTTGTGCCAATATGATATGTCCAATAAAGCTATTCTTGGAGGAATTCATCAGCCTCGGAGTTTTGCTTAGTATGGGTCTGTGACTTGTAGCCACCCAGGGAGTTGGGCGGCATAGAAATTCTATTATTAAATTAAATTAAATTAAACCCTGACACTCCCATTTTAAGTCCTGTCTCTTTTATGTCCCAACTCCACCACTAAGCATCCCTCCCGCTTCTTCAACTTACACAGCACGTTGAGGGTCATGCTCTCCGCAAAACGCTCCAACTGGTAGTTGACCACACACTTCAGCTGCTGTTGGTGGGCCTCCCGGCTTGGTAGAAGACGGTAGCGGCTGATCACAGTGATGGTGCCATTCTCATTACGGATCTCCTGGAATTCCGCCTCGCCTTTCAGCTTCGTGTCCCAGGTCACAGTGCTGGGAGGCTTCCCATTGGAGGATATGCAGGTGGCCACCAGGATTTTCTCCGTCATGCCGGCCTTGGCAATCAGTGGTCTGCTGGTGACCTCCATCCGGTTCACTGGTTTGGCTGAAGAAAAGACATGGGATGAGCAAGTGGAAGCAAAGGAGTCATGATCAAATAACCAACAAGGACCATGAGTCGTTTGATGAACATCAAAGTAGTGTCCTCCTCATTACCGTGTTTCCCCGAAAATAAGACCCTGTCTTATATTTTTTTGAACCTTGAAATAAGCGCTTGGCCTTATTGCCAGGCACTCAAAAGCCCGATTGGGCTTATTATCAGGGGATGTCTTATTTTGGGGGGAACAGGGTCGTTTGTCCAAGATCTGAACATTAATGAAGATCTAGGTAGACTTGTTGACGCGGGCTTCTTTCTGAATCCCATCTCAAATGAAACCAGCCTCCAGCTTGTTTCCTTGTTTGTTTGTTTGTTTTTATTATTGTTGTGAGCCATCCAAAGTTGTGTTTTACAAGACAGGAGGAAATAGGAATCTTATAAATACATACCTATGTTGATTTCTACCTATATTCCAAAGCACTTTATTAGAATATTCATGACTGGGAGAGCCATGTTAACAAGGTTAGCCAATGAATAGGCATAGCAACTGAATCAGCCAATAGGAGCTAACCACTTCTGAGTCTATGCAGAGAATCAAAACTGAATACTTAAGCTTAAGGCTGGGTGTGGCTCCAGTGTCCACTCTGTGCTCTCTGAACTAGAAGCTGCTTGTGTTTTACTTTTAGCTGTTTGCTACATTGAAGAAGAACTCTGCTAATGGTATTGTCTCTCTCTCTCTCTCTCTCTCTCTCTCTCTCTCTCTCTCTCTCTCTCTCTCTCTCTCTCTCTCTGTGTGTGTGTGTGTGTGTATACATATATATATATTATATATACATATATATATATATATTATATACATACATATATATATATATTATACATATATATATATATATATATATTACACACACACACACACACACACACACACACACACACACACATATATATTATAATGTTTATAAAGAAGTTACTGAATCCAGCTGAATCAGTCATCTGTGTGTGATTCTGGTTTTGATTTTGCAACAAACTTTAATACACCTGAAGGCCAAACAAGGAATAATGGATGGAAACTGATGAAGGAGAGATTCAACCGAGAAGTAAGGATAAATTTTCTGACAGTGAGAGCAATCCACCGATGGAACAGAAGTTGCCTTCGGAAGTTGTGGGAGCTTCATCCTTGGAGGCTTTCAAGAAGAGATTGGACTGCCATCTGTCAGAAATGGTGGAGGGTCTCCTGCTTGGGTGGGGGGTTGGACTAGATGACCTACAAGATCCCTTCCAACTCATTCTGTTATTTGCAAACAGGTCTCTGTTTTAGGTGAGCCAAGTCACTATGGTTTTCTACAGAGTAGAATTAAAACAGGCCATGGTTTAGTGAAATGTGTAGACTGTAAGGCTTGAACTCAGAAATAGGTTATCTCTAATATAAAAGTGGTGGGCCAGTTTGAGGTAGGAGTTGCAGAATGAGCCTATAAACCAGGAGACTGTCAGTTCTAGTTTGGTTTTGAGCTTTTACGGATGACCTTCCCCAGTCACGAACTTCCACTAATGTTGATGTTTTTCACGGATTGTTTTTCTTAAGGAGTTTTGTTTTTATATTATTGCTGTAAACTCGCTTGAGGGTTTACATTAAATGGCCTGCATCAATATTTTCAAAACAAGGAGCCCAGATCGGGAAGTTGGGCAATGGTTTGGATAACAAGCTTCACCCTGTTACACACACACACACACACACACACAATTTGCATTTGTCCAGAGTCAATTTCTTTTCCTTCATCTCAACAACAATGTAGTTGTCCGGGTCTCAAAGTTACAGATTACAAACTCTAACATGGTGGGTGTAGCCAGCCTGAGGCCATTGCAGACAATCTATCGAAGACCATCCGATGACACAGGTCCTCATTGGAGGACAAGACAAAACCTGTTCAGAATGAATGCAAATATTTCCTACTCTCATTCTAACTCAGAGCGGAGTTTTCTCATGAAAAAGAACTAAGAACTAAATGGAACTAAGAGAGAGAGAGGAAACAGGGTTATTATAAAATTTGGGATAGATGGTATGATTGGCTCGAAAAGCGAAGTGAAATTAATGTATAAACTAAGATAAGAATGAAATATGTTAAGAAATGGAATAAGAAAGAGGAAATGTGATAAATGTAACCTTAAACTTAAATGGCTGATAAATAATGTATATAATGTATATAATGTAAATAAGAGTATAAAACTATGGGATAATAGGTAATAGTGTATATATTGAACAGAAAAAGATAAAAGATGTTTAGGTATATAACAATAGCCAAAATCAGGAAAATATGGAAATGAGAAGGAAATTACAATGGCATAAAGCTGTATTAATGGAATTATATTTTGTGTATATGTGATGTACATGTTTGTTTTTTATGTTGTATTGTTTGTTTGTTTGCTTTTAACTGAAAAAGAGAGTGGGGTGTGTTTCTCTCTATATAAGGGAAAACATGTTTACCAAATCCAGGTAGTCACATGATCAGAATTCAGAGGTTTGCCAACTGACTCGTGTTTATGACGGCCGAAGTGTCCTGGGTTCGTAAAATCCCCTTTTGCGAGCAGATTTTGACAAGCCATGTCAAGGGGAAAGCCCGATTCATTGCCAATGCAGTGATTCACTTAACAACCGTGAGAAGAAAGGTCGTAAAAATGGGGCAAAACTCACTTAACAACTGTCTCCCTTAGCAGCAGAAATGTTGGGCTCATAATGGTGGCCGCTAAGTCGAGGACCACCTGTATAAGACCCAGACGGAACAAGAGGGAAATGAAAAAATATTTTCCAGAGATCTGGGGTGCAATTCTATTTTTTTTTTTTTTGGTTAGCCAAGAGTTGGAAACTGAAATGTTCCCAGACAGGTAAAACAAGTGCTTACATATGAGATCCGTGAAGGGGGAAAAAAACTGAAAACCAACCCCTGTGAATTTACAAAAGGCTGTTCCCCTTTCTGTTCCTGCATTTCCTCTTTTTGAATCCATTTTAAAAAAAAAACTTTCCCAATTCCCAGACATGTAAACCAAATTTTTATGTCTTTTGGGCAGGGGTAAAAGTTATCTGAGCTTTAACCACAATGCACCTTTCCGGGTGCTCTGACTTTCTGGTCCTGCTCTCCATCCCCTCTCTACTCTCAGTCAATGAGGGTGGGAGGATACTGAAATCACCCCGTTGGCCAAGGTGGAGAAGATAAGAAAGGAAAGAGGACTTCCGTCCTTGGGTGCTCTTGTCCAGCTGCTTAGAGATACCGCTCAGTTCTACGCCTACTAAGAAACTAGGAAAGCCACATGATCATCAAACAGCATAGGGGAAGACTGATGGATCACTCAGATGCACACACTGTCTTTGCTACAGCCCTAGTATTTATTTGGTCCTTAACACAAATAAGACCAAGGAGATTATGGTGGACTATAGAAGGAATAGATCAGACATCCAGCCCTTGCTTATCAATGGAGACCAAATGGAGCAAGTGGCCAGTTTTAAGTTTCTGGGTGTTTTCATAAAAGAGGACCTGACCTGGGGCGCTCACATTGCAGCACTGGTCCAAAGGGCCCAGCAGAGATTAGACTACCTGAGACTTCACAGGAAACAACAACTGAATGGAAAACTGCTGGTGGCCTTCTACCGCTGCACCATAGAGAGTATTTTAACTTCTGCAACTGTGTATGGTTTGCCAATTGCACAGCGGCAGAAAGGACAGCGCTCCAGAGGGTCAACATCATTGCCCAGAGGATCATTGGTTGCCCTCTCCCCTCTTTGGAAGAGCTTTATAGCTCTTTCCGCTGCCTTAAGAAAGTTCAAAACATTCTTAATCATCCATCTCATCCTGGGCACCCCCTTTTTTTTGAACTATTACCATCTGGCAGACGGTACAGGATAATAAAAACAAGGACAAATAGGCTGAAAAACAGCTTCTATCCCAGGGCAATAACCATATTGAATTCTACGGTATAGTGCAATATCGGGTTTTCAGTTTCAATTATACAGAATGTAAAGGATGTATGTTTGTGTTTTTATTTTTACGGTTATAATGTACACTGAAGATGGCATTTAATTTCGTTGCACCATGTGCAATGATAATAAAGTAAAGTAATTTAAACTTTCTAATTTAGTAGGTAGGCATGCTGCACTCGTTCTGGCAGAAGGGGGATGCTGAGGAGGTGAGATCTGCCTCCCCACCCTCTTGGCCTTCCAAAATGACCTCAAAATCTGGCTCTGCCAATTGGCATCGGACCCCGATGGGACGCTGCACGTCGGTGCTGGTTAGTGACCTAGGAAGAAGATCCCACCTTCACCCTGTTGCATTCTGCTTCCTAATTTATCAAATTTCTTTCAATTTTAATGCTTAATGTCCTGTATTTTTGCTTTGTGTGTGTGTGTGTGTGTGTGTGTGTGTGTGTGTGTGTATTTATACAGTTCATATATTATCTTACAATATTTTATAGTTCTGCATCTTCATCCCACACTGTCTCTTCAACTTTCTATCATCAATCCAATCACACCACTTTTCCCATATTTCATAATAATCTGATCCTTTTTGTCCTTTAAGTTCTATTGTTAATTTGTCCATCTCCGCGCATTCATATACATTTTTTTAATTATCAGACTCTCAGTGGGTGTATTTTGGTTTCTCCAACATTGTGCATTATGCAATCCTAGCAGAGGTTGTTATATGTAAAAATCAAATACTTAATATTTTTGTCATATTGTCTTTTTATAAAAAGAGTTCTGGAGTGAATTCTACTGTTAACCCTACTACTTCTTGCTTTTATGGTGTTGTAAGCCACCCAATGAACAATGAGTGGGCATCATATAATTTTAATTATAGTAATAATGAATAAAAAGATATTGGCAACGTACCGAAGACAGTGAGATTGAGTTGGTTTTCCCGGTTGCCGGTAGGGAAGGTGGCAAACTCACAGATGTAGATCCCTTCATCGTCCAACTGGAGGTTGGACAACTTGATGGTCCCGTCGGTGATGGAGGGGCTCTGGAAGACCACTCTCTCCTCGTAGGGGGGCAGGATGGAGACACCCATGACAGGGTTGTAGATGGCCACATTTTGCTTGGAGCCATTGCTGGCCTTCTGCCAAGTGACTTGGGTGATCCTTGTGTGATTGATCTTGACCAAGTTGCAATGAAGGACCACATCGGTCCCGATGAAGCCGGAGACCGTCTCATTGACAAGCACCTTCTGAGCCCAGAGGCCTACAAGGAAAGAGGAACAGAAGGATTAGGATGCGTGGTGTTCTTAAAGTGTTCTCCAAGCTAAGATTTTTTTTGGGGGGTGGGGGTTTACAACTGTTCTACATCCAAACTAGGTAACGTAATCCATGAAGATTAGGATGTCGCACTGGAAATGATCCTTGTTGCTGGGGCTTCCAAGGTTGTCTTTGCGAATCTGCCAGGGTTGTCATTTTGGAACCACAAATTCCCGGTGAGCTCTTTGAAAGCTCAGAAGATTAAGGGGAGACAATCTGGCAACAGGTTTCATCTTGTTGCAGATTTCTCCCATTTCCTGGCTTTGCACAACGCAATGAATCATTAAGTCACCCAGTGGCCTGGGTTCACACACCATACTAAGGCACACACACACGCACACAGAGCAAGGAAACAATCAAGGTTAAAGCTAACTCAGCTTAGTATTGTGTCCAAAAATAGCCCAAATGACCATTGCAGACTCTGTCTCTTTTCTTGAAAGAGGTTTAACAATGTGTTTTAACTTAGGTTCCTGCCCAGACGTCTGCTGGATAATGAAACAACTTGCAAAGGGAAGGGGAGAGGAGAGGAGAAGGAAGGCAAAGGGAGGAGAGGAGAGGAGAGGAGAAGGAAGGCAAAGGGAGGAGAAGGGAGGAGAGGAGAGGAGAAGGGAGGAGAGGAGAGGAGAGGAGAAGGGAGGAGAGGAGAGGAGAGGAGAGGAGAAGGGAGGAGAGGAGAGGAGAGGAGAGGAGAAGGGAGGAGAGGAGAGGAGAGGAGAAGGGAGGAGAGGAGAGGAGAGGAGAGGAGAGGAGAAGGGAGGAGAGGAGAAGGGAGGTGAAGGGAGGAGAGGAGAGGAAAAGGAAGGCAAAGGGAGGAGAGGAGAGGAGAGGAGAAGGGAGGTGAAGGGAGAAGAGGAGAAGGGAGGAGAAGAGAGGAGAAGGGAGGAGAGGAGAGGAGAAGGGAAGGGAAGAGAGGAGAGGAGAAGGGGAGGGGAGAGGCGAGGAGAGGAGAGAAGAGAAGAGAAGAGAAGAGAAGAGAAGAGAAGAGAAGAGAAGAGAAGAGAAGAGAAGAGAAGAGAAGAGAAGAGAAGAGAAGAGAAGAGAAGAGAAGAGAAGAGAAGAGAAGCAATGTTTGCACAAAATCCCCATGGGCTGCCATATTTTGAACCAGTTGAAGCATACAGGGTGCAGGGAAGGGGAGACTGGCAGAATTGAACCTAACTACCCTGGTAAGAGGCTGGGCAGCATTCGGAAGGGAGAGGATTGCCGCAGAGAGAACTCAAAGTGGGAAGAACTGGACATTTCTGGAGGGGGTGGGATGGAAATCTATTCACCCATGCTCCCATGCATGGTAGAATTGATGCACACTAGATTTCCATATCCTTCCTCCCTGCCTCCCACACACAAACACACACACACACACACACACACACACACACACACACACACACACACACAGAGAGAGAGAGAGAGAGAGACAAAAGCAGCCAGCCACTGAAAGAAAATAAACATTACAATGCAATCAAAGGGCGCTGACTCAGGAGGAAGTGCCATTGCACTGAATGGGACTCATTGCTTTGATGCAGGGAGCCTTCTTCTTCTTCTTCCGCCTGGGGACTTTCGAAGGTGCTGAGCTGGCAGCTCCCATCAGCCTCAGCCAGCTTGGCTGCAGGCGATTGTGTTTGGAGGGGGCCAGCCTGGGAGAGGCCCTGATGATGTTGCTTTGGAACTGGGCCACGAATGGGAGAGACAAACGGAAGAAGAACGAGAGGAGCATTTGGGAGTTTCACAGCAAACCCAACCAGGGTTACAGGTCATGGAACTGAATTTTGGATTGGCGGGGAGGCAGGGTTGGCTTCCTCAGTACGGTGGAGTCCTTGGTGTTCTCGCAGGTTGGTTGTTTTCTTGTAGATGTTTCAGGAGCCAGCTAGGTGACATTATCAGGGCTAGGAGGGAGTGGGGTTTACTCTCTGAGAACTGATGATGTTACCTAGTTGGGACATGAAATGTCTGCAAGAAGACAACCAACCTCAGAGAGCACCAAAGACCCCAAAGACATCTCCTCCTCCTCCTTCTCCTCCTCCTCCTCTTCCCTCCCTCCTCCTCTTCCCTCTGCAAACCCCACTCCCTTCTACACTGATGATGTTACCTAGTTGGGACATGAAACGTCTGCAAGAAAAAAAAACCAATCTCAGAGAGCACCAAAGATCCCAAAGACATTTATTTATTTATTTATTTATTTGGTATTCTTATATGCCGCCCAACTCCAGAAGGACTCAGGGCGGAAAACATCTCCTCCTCCTCCTCCTCTTCCCTCCCTCCCTCCTCTTCTCTCTCCAAACCCCACTCCCTTCTACACTGATAATGTTACCTAGTTGGGTCATGAAATGTCTGCAAGAAAAAAAACCAACCTCAGAGAGCACCAAAGATCCCAAAGACATCTCCTCCTCCTCCTCCTCCTCTTCCTTCCCTCCCTCCTCTTCCCTCTGCAAACCCCACTCCCTTCTACACTGATGATGTTACCTAGTTGGGACATGAAACGTCTGCAAGAAGACAACCAACCTCAGAGAGTACCAAAGATCCCAAAGACATCTCCTCCTCCTCCTCATCCCTCCCTCCCTTCTCTTCCCTCTCCAAACCCCACTCCCTTCTACACTGATAATGTTACCTAGTTGGGTCATGAAATATCTGCAAGAAAAAAAACCAACCTCAGAGAGCACCAAAGATCCCAAAGACATCTCCTCCTCCTCCTCTTCAATCCCTCCCTCTCTTCCCTCTCCAAACCCCACTCCCTTCTACACTGATAATGTTACCTAGTTAGGTCATGAAATATCTGCAAGAAAAAAAAACCAACCTCAGAGAGCACCAAAGATCCCAAAGACATCTCCTCCTCCTCCTCTTCAATCCCTCCCTCTCTTCCCTCTCCAAACCCCACTCCCTTCTACACTGATAATGTTACCTAGTTGGGTCATGAAATGTCTGCAAGAAAAAAAAACCCAACCTCAAGAGAGCATCAACTCAGTTCAACCCTGAGCTACAAACAGCCTTTTCTATCTGTATCAATAACCTTCCAGGAAAAAAGGTGGTTTTTTTTGTGATTGAGCATTAAAAATGTCTGAGCCCTCCCTCTTCTCGCATTGCAAAATGTGCCCTGGATCCTTTTAGCAAAAGGGAGGTAAGTCTCCTCCCCAACCATCTCTCCTCCCTCCCCCCCCATTTCAAATTTCTGCTGCGGCTGCATATTCCCAATTTGTGTATTTAGAGATAACACACCAGTAATTATACGGCTGGTATTTTTTTATTTCGTACAGAGAAAGGAGAGTGAAAAAAAAAAAAGGGAGGGTTAACAACGCACAGCGGAGAACTGGAAAAGCAAGACCCTCCCATCCCCACCTGCCCATCCCAAAGAAACAGAAAGCCTGGGGAAATGCAAATGAGCGGGGAGAGAGAAAGAGAGAGATGCAGGTAAAAAAATAAATTTAAAAAGGAAGGGAGAACGAAGTGCCTTGGGAAAAAGGCGCATTTGGGTTGTTGTTGTTTTATTGACATCTCCTTTTTCCACATCAGTGGGCCGGCTGAGAAACGTCTGCACCCTGCGTGTTGTAAAGGATTCTGAAAAACCCTGCAACGTTGTAAAGGGTTCTGACAGGGCGGGTTCCTGCGTTTTCAGGCACATCCTGAATTCACCGACAGGCCCCAGGCGGGCCAGTTCGACGGGATTGTCCCCACCCCATGCAAAATGCGATTACATCTTACAAAACACACCCATGGCTGAGCTCCACAGGGAACGGGGCGGCAGTGAGCGGGCACCGCTGCTTTGTTGGGAGAAAAACTAGTCCATCCTCCCTGGACCTCTTAAGGAGGCCTGGAGAAGTTTCTGAAGAACCTCAAGTTGTCCTAGGAAACCCACCGGGCTTAGAAGGAACGCAACGAGCTACTGCCTGACACTCAGGAGGTAACAGACCCTACTCTTAAGAGACCGCCGATAGAAAAGAAGGAGATACCCAGAAGCGGTACCACCTCACAAAAAAACAGGGGCATCATCAGTCCATTGGCCTTGGTTCAATGCTCGTTCATCAGTTGTGGGGAATCCTGTGTGGTCCTCTGGTCAGTTAGGAAAGAGACCAGAGGCAGATCTTGTTTGAGGTGGTTTTAGGGCTGTGTATCGTAATGTGCTGCCACTTCAGCAGTTCGAAAGCATGCGGATGCGAGTAGACAAATAGGTACCACTTCGGTGGGAAGATAACCGCATTAGAACAATCCTAATTCTAATTCATAATTCTTCACTTCGCGACCACATGATTCACTTAACAACTGGCGTGATTTGCTTAACAACCTCTGCCAAAAAAACCCCCAAAACCACCAGTTGTAAAAATCAGGCGTGGCTCAACCACCTGCCTTGCTTAGCAACAGAAATTCTGGCCCCACTTGTGGTCGTAAGACGAGGCCTGCCTGTATCCCACACCAATTTCTATTTTCATCCTCCCAGACGCTTATTAGAAAATATGATGAGCGATGCTGGTTACAAGGCTTTGCAAGTCAGGTTTTTCTTGCACAGCACGGTGGCACAGAGACTCCCGTGTGGCTTCTCTCTGCTTCCCTCACCAGTCAACCTAAGCAGCATTAGCTGGGCAAAACCACCAAGTCTAAAGTATTTGCCAACCCGGGATTAGGCAATGAAGGGACATGAGACAAAGAGACATTCCTGGCCTTCTTTGCCAAGATTCGGCCTTTTCATGAGAAGAATTGGCAAAGCAACCAATGCGCCCAAGAAAGAAGAATTGGCGAAGCAACTAAGGCACCCAAGAAAGAAGAATGGACAAACCAACCAATGTGCCCAAGAAAGAAGAATTGTCAAACCAACCAATGCGCCCAAGAAAGAATTGTCAAACCAACCAATGCGCCCAAGAAAGAAGAATTGGCGAAGCAACCGATGCGCCCGAGAAAGAAGAACTGGCAAACCAACCAATGCGCCCAAGAATTGTCAAACCAACCAATGCGCCCAAGAAAGAAAAATTGACAAACCAACCAATGTGCCCAAGAAAGAAGAATTGGCGAAGCAACCGATGTGCCCAAGAAAGAAGAATTGGCAAACCAACCAATGTGCCCAAGAAAGAAGAATGGACAAAGAATGGACAAACCAACCAATGCACCCAAGAAAGAAGAATGGACAAACCAACCAATGCGCCCAAGAAAGAAGAATTGGCAAATCAACCAATGCACCCAAGAAAGAAGTCACCTTTTCTCCTCTCTTTCCAGGGAGCAAAGCTTCTACACCTGCAAATATGAGCCAGTGCTTGCCAGGCCCAGCCTCTGAAGTGTTTGTGGCTCATTCTGCATGTCGGAACATGTCCGGGAGCGCATGAACGGTCATGCCGGAGAGGGCCTGGGAACAGCCTTCCAGCGCTGAGCACTTCCTCACTCTCCCAGGCTTTGGGGTGATCGTCTTTGGCTGCGCTGCTTCCCCACCCAACCGCTTGAAAGCCAGCCAAGGAAGACAAGTTGACTCAGCTGCTTTCTTCGAAATGCGCTGTCAAGAGGCGCTGAGCCTGAAATGGGAACAACTTTCCCGCTCCCACTCAACCACCTTGGC
>JALIGW010000024.1:1983620-2036120 GCA_023053685.1 Diadophis punctatus similis | reverse complement strand
TCAAGAAGCAGAAGAACCCAGGATCTAATTCTCAGTTGGCCAGGAAACCTACTGGCCTGAGTCGGTTAATCTGAAATTAGTCTATTTTATAGGATTGTTGGAAAGATAAAGAGTTTTCGCTGAGCAGTCGGGATACCTGGGAAATCTACTGTATGTGTTGCAGATGGGGAAGGTTGCTTCAGGTTAAAGTTCTACCTGAAGCACCTTCCTTCCTTCCTTCCTTCCTTCCTTCCTTCCTTCCTTCCTCATTCTCTCCTTCCTTCCATCTTTCCCTTCCCTCCTCATTCTCCCTTCATCCCTCCCTTCCATCCTTCCTTCCTGCCTTCCTTCCCTCCGTCCCATTCTCCCTTCCTTCCTTCCTTCCTTCCTTCCTTCCTTCCTTCCTTCCTTCCTTCCTTCCTTCCTCATTCTCTATTCATTCCTTCCTTCCCTTCCTTCCCTCCGTCTTTCCCTTCCCTCCTCATTCTCCCTCTCTCCCTTCCTTCCATTCTTCCTTCCTCATCCTCCCTTCCTTCCCTCCATCCCATTCTCCTTCCTCCTTCCTTCCTCATTCTCCCTCCCTTCCTTCCTCCCTCCCTCCCTCATTCTCTATTCCTTCCTTCCTTCCTTCCTCCCTCCCTCCCCCTACTATAGTGCTTCTCAACCTTGGCAAGATTAAGATGTGTGGACTTCAGCTCCCAGAATTCCTCAGCAATGGTCATGCTGACTGGTGGATTCTGGAAGTTGAAGTCCACCCAGCCCTCTCGAGCAATGAGTCCAAATCACCTTGTTGAGACCCACAGTCTTTGAACTGTAGACCTCAACAAACTGATTTGGACTCATTAACCAAATCACAACCAAATTGTGTGAGATCACACACATGTTCACCTGAAAAGAGGCTGGACCATGATCTCATGGGTTAAGTGGGCCGAACATTTCCGCCTAGAAACATCAAGGCATAGAGTTCCCCTCCATCCCTTTTGCCAACTTAGGGGTCAACACGTGAGCAGCCTCGTCTGCAAAAATTGGCCCAACACATGTCTGAGCATGACGGTCTGAATTCTCCCCCTGCTCCATGCATTCAGTGCCATAAAGCATCCGAGTGTTGGAGACATACTGGTGCCAGAACGTCATTAGTTGAGGCCCTTCCTCTGGCTTTCCATTTGAAGTGGTTGGCATAGTGTGTCTCTGCCAAGGAGAGATTGGCTGAGTCTTGCAAATGTGGCTTTCTTAGGTGTTGTTGGAAGACCGTCGGCCACTCAACTACTGCCAGGGCACGTATTTCCTGGCAGAAGAGGATGATGGGAGAGGTTGGGACACTAACATACTGCTACATGTTCATGTTTCCAGTAAGGGCGAAATTCTGAACAAGTTTGTGTCCTGAATCTTAGTTGGCACATATGTTGGAATGCCTGTCACAATCCAAGCTTTGGTTTGGCTTGCCGAGGTGGCGCAGCAGTTAAGAGTGCAGTACTGCAGGCTACTTTAGCTGACTGTGATCCGCAGGTCAGCGGTTCAAATCTCACCGGCTCAAGGTTGACTCAGCCTTCCATCCTTCCGAGGTAGGTAAAATGAGGACCCAGATTGTTGGGGGCAATATAAATATATACATTGCTTAATGGTGTAAACCGCTTAGAGAGTACTTGCACTTTGAGGCGGTATATAAATCTCACTAATAAATAAATATTTATTTTATTTTTATTTATTATTTATTAGTGACATTTATATACCGTCTCACAGTGCAAGCACTCTCTAAGCAGTTTACACCAGTAAGCAATGTATATTTACATTGCCCCCAACAATCTGGGTCCTCATTTTATCTACCTCGGAAGGATGGAAGGCTGAGTCAACCTTGAGCCGGTGAGATTTGAACCGCCGACCTGCGGATCATAGTCAGCTAAAGTGGCCTGCAGTACCCCACCCTAACCGCTGCGCCACCTCGGCTCTAAATAAATAAATAAATAAACATGGCAGTCCTATCATGGGGACTTTCATGGGCTATGTTCTACTGCTTCTTCTACTGATGCTTTCTCAGGCTCCAGGGTGACTCCACCTGCATGCTGGTTAAAAACAAGATGGGGCTTTGCATGAGCAGAGGCCAACCCAAAGCTTGTCTCAGTTGAATCCAGTCCTGAAGACTCAACCCTTCCTGTTCCTCCACCTTACAAGTTCTCTTGGTCTCCAACAGCCCAACCTCCCAACCAAATCTCAGCATTTTGATTACATCACTCCGGAACACTTGAAATAAGACAGGAGGAGCAGATGTTCCAAAACAATGTAGGATACTGTAGTCCCAGCCCATAAATGTTCATTGGACCTAAATTTTGCATCTCTGAAAGTCATAGATGATCTAAGTATGCTGGCCCCAGGATTGCAGATCTGCATGAATGGCTAGTTTTGAATCAAGGAGAATTATAAATGGATCTAAGTATGGTCCCCCCAAGATCCCAGGTCTGCATGGATGGCTAACTTTGAGTCAAGAAGAGTCATAGATGGTCTAAGTATGGTCCCCCCCCCAAGATCCCAGGTCTGCATGGATGGCTAACTTTGAGTCAAGAAGAGTCATAGATGGTCTAAGTATGGTGCCCCCCCCCAAGATCCCAGGTCTGCATGGATGGCTAACTTTGAGTCAAGAAGAGTCATAGATGGTCTAAGTATGGTGCCCCCAAGATCCCAGGTCTGCATGGATGGCTGAGTCAAGAAGAGTCATAGATGGTCTAAGTATGGTGCCCCCAAGATCCCAGGTCTGCATGGATGGCTAACTTTGAGTCAAGAAGAATCATAGATGGTCTAAGTATGGTGTCTCCAAGATCCCAGGTCTGCATGGATGGCTAACTTTGAGTCAAGAAGAGTCATAGATGGTCTAAGTATGATGCAACCAAGATCCCAGTCTGCATGACTAATTCTGAGTCAAAAATAGATGGCTTTAAGTATAGTGCCCCAAGAGAATGGCTAGTTTTGGGTCAAGGAGAATCATAGATGGTCTACATAGGGTGTCCTCATGTTCCCAGGACTGAAACTGAAGAATTATGAGCTTGGCTTCCCAAAAAAGCTCTCCTCCCTGTCTCATCAAGGCCACACCGATGCCTTTTCTCCACTCAAGAGTCTGAGACCTCAAGCTAGCCCAAGGCTCTACAACACAACGGAGGTGTAGCCACTTCCAACAGCGTGTTGCAATCTCATGTATTTGATTTGGCTGGAGGGCAAAAAAAAAAAAGGCAAGAAGAGAGCGAAAAAGGGGTCATGTCATTCGTGTAGGTACAAGTTGACAGGTCTAGTCTTAACCCGAGAATCAGAACGGGATGCTTGCGTTCCCCATTTGAAAGATGTAAAGATTACATAGATACATGTATATACCAATATATTGATTTATGGACAATCCAAACTTCTGATAATATCTGATGAAAGCTTATTTTAAATAGGGGCTAAATAGAAAAGCCTCAAATGTCTGTTTAATGTTGTTTGTGTTGAATGTTCTATTGTCATATGTATTTAATAAAAAAAATTTAAAAAAGAAAAAAGAAAATGGTGTGTTCAAAAAAAAGTCACTGCAATATCTTTTTCCCAACTTAAAAAAAAAAAAGGAGAGCCAGTTTCTTGGCTCAGTCAGCTCAAGAGCTTTTCTCGCAAATTAGCTGATGACTGGATTTGTTATTTTGCAGTATAATTCATGGAGATAAGCATGAAGACTTTCTTTTCTCGGTTCATAAATGAGGGAATTATTTGTCAAATAGTACACCCTCCATATTCGCTCCCGAAAAGAAAGCTTAGCCTGGAAATAGTATTTATGTTCTCCTCCTCTACTTCCACTGAATAGATGCCAACTAATCTGGCATTCAGCCTCTGCTCGGATCGTAAAGAAATGGACTTTTTACTTATGATATTATTATTATTATTTTTACTTATAAGTAAATGGGGATATTTACTTATTATACACCTGATGATAGACAGCTGAAGAGGAGCCCAAATTCCTGCCTATGATTTCTAATGATTGAATAAACAGCCGGAGCCTCTGCAGACAAGGTTTAAAATCTGCATAAAGTACAGTTTTGGAACCAAAGTCTTGGTTGTGCAAAAAAAAAAGATCACAATGCTTTAGCTACCGGCATGTTGCATCCATCCTGTCTAGGATTCCGACTGCAAAGCAAGGAATCATTTCAATAGATCACATTGCTCAATTCGACACGGTTTCGTCATGAGGAACTGGAAGTTCATTATGCACAACTATCTGGGCTTGCCCTTCGCCCTGTCCCACTGACCTGTTCCCACAAGGTGCGGAGTTTGCCCGCAATTCACACAGGCAGATCGCTGACATAGAAGAGCATATCTCTAGTTCAAGGTTGACCTGCGGGGTCCCCTGGGGCTCTATGAGCGTGGCTGTTTTCTTCTAGATGTTTCATTACCAAACTAGATAACATTATCAGTGCTAAAAGGGAAGGTTGTTTGCAGAGAGAGGAGGAGGAGGAGGAGGAGGAGGAGGAGGAGGAGGAGGAGGAGGAGGAGGAGGAGGAGGAGGAGGAGGAGGAGGAGGAGAATGGGGTCCTCATTGCTATCTGAGCTTGGTTGTTTTCTTGTAGATGGTTTATTACCAAACTAGTTAACATTATCAGTGCTAGAAGGGAAGGGGGTTTGCACAGAGTAGGAGGGGGAGGAAGAGGAGGATGGAGCGCTCTGAGCTTGGCTGTTTTCTTGTAGATGTTTCATTACCAAACTAGATAACATTCCTGAGTCCTACGGGAGTTGGGCAGCATATAAAGATGACCAAATAAATAAATAATAATTATCAATGCTAGAAGGAAGGGGGTTCGCAGAGAGAGGAGGAGGAAGAGGGTCCTTGGTGCAGATGTTTCATGACCCAACTAGGTAACATCATCAGTGCTGTAAGAGAGTGGAGTTTGCTCTCTTTATATGGAAGAAAACAACCAAGCTCAGAGAGCACCAAGGACCCCGCAGATCACTTACACGGAAGCAACTCCAGCGAGCGCTGGCAACCAATTTCCCCCAGATTCCTAGACTGAACAAGTTGGTCTCCCGGCACTTCACTATCAGCAACGAAGTGCTGAAGGGTTTTCAGTCCTCTCCAATCACTAGAAAGGAGTGAGTTGCGTTCTCAGCTGCCACCACTAAGCATAAAATCAATGCCTCTCTTTGTTAGGGGGAAGGAACTTGACTTGGCAGAGTTTTGCACAACTTCCTACAGGCTCAATCCCTGCCAATCTCTCTCTCTCTCTCTCTCTCTCTCTCTCTCTCTCTCTCTCTCTCTCTCTCTCTCTCTCTCTCTCTCTCTCTCTCTCTCTCTTTCTCTCTCTCTCTCTCTTTCCCAGGTTAGAACATTGCCAACCTGCCAACCCATCTCGCAACCCTAGAACCTGGCTCCGGATTCTGCCCCTTCCTTGGCATCGCCACCCTACCCAAGATGTGGCAAGAGCACACCTGTGTCATGGGCTTTGGCTTCAGAGCCCTTCATGAGTGCCAATGCTTGTGATTCAACTCTCAATGAAAAGAGCAAGGGGGTCACATGCCCCCTTCCCCACCCTGGGGCCGGATGATATCACTAACATTGGGGTGTTTTTCTCCTCCTCCACTAACACACCTGCCATGGAAGGAAGTCTTTTAATTCCCGATGCACAGAAGAAATGGGATTTTGCTTGAGGGGAGAAGTTGTTTTGGGCTGCAGTACAAGGTAAGCAGAACCCGTCTCCAACGATGGGGAAATGTCACCCTAAGGCGAGCCTTGCTGGGTTGGCATCGAGAGGCCTCTAAGTCCAGATTTCCGGTTCACCCAGGAGTCAACGAAGGTACCGTACCTTGTAGAGTTTCTCCATCAAGCAGGAGTTGTTCTTTTGATGTCAAAAGAGGGGAGCTTGCACTTACCCCAACAGACCTATTCATTCTTGAGAGACCTCTTAGTTGCCACCACCAACCTGTGTACTAGGAGACCAGAGGTGGGTTCCGATGCTGCCCGGTCGTCGGACTGCACAGTGATTGGACCATGTGCCCGATTGTTTTGAGAAAGTGGAAACTCTTTTACTTTTAATAAGGTGAAGACCGCGGGAGTTTTCAGAGTCGGTTTTCACCAGCTATGTGCCAATATGATATTCCCAACAAAAGTATCCTTTGAGGAGTTCAATTGCCTCAGAATCTTGCTTGCCATGGATTTATTACTTGGAACCCTGA
Organism: Diadophis punctatus similis; assembly: GCA_023053685.1. Lineage (NCBI taxonomy): Eukaryota > Metazoa > Chordata > Lepidosauria > Squamata > Dipsadidae > Diadophis > Diadophis punctatus. The sequence goes on along the minus strand of JALIGW010000024.1, from coordinate 2,029,964 downwards.
CACTCTTGTGAATACTCTCTTCTTGGTTGGGAATTAAAAACGTCGGCACCAAGGAAGGAGAGAGAGAGCCAATCCTTTGGCCCCAGCTGGAAAAGAAACCAAGTCACCCACCCTTGTTTTCTCCATCTTGTCACGTAGTGAATATTGTCAGTTGTATGTCTATGCAGGGTGATGCACCCCTATCCTAATATTATGGTACATTCCAATACAGGCAGAACACATGATATGAGTTGTACACATGTGTGCATTCCTAAACCACCATTAATTCTCTTTGACTTGGCTCTTGACCGGAACGGTCGCATTTTCTTAGCAAAAATGTAACTATTCAGGATTTATTGTTTTTGTACCGAAATAAATATTTTCTATTAGACTTTTAATCTCGGCTTTATGTTCCAAATGTCTGGATTCCAAGAAAAGATCCACGTTGCCTCCATGAGATTTATTCTCCTCTTAACACTTCTGCACAAGGATGGTGGCTAGACCACACCTGGACTTAAATCAGGGTTGGACTTCCCAATGAGTCAATGGTGTTGGCCCTTTGAAACCTGATGCCGCTTGAATCCTGCTGAGTCAGCCCAATTTCGATCCCAGAGGGTGAGATGCTGACACCCTTCGGGAGACAAAACAGAGAAAGTTGATGGGGCAGTACCCTCGGGCACTCTGAATTTCTATTCCTCTCAACATCTTCTTCAAACTTCTGGACATCCAAATCTACCTTCTTGAAAGCAGAATCGGAGAGAGAGAGAGAGGATATTTTAGAAAAGGGAGAAGAAAGGGGCGAGAAACTTAAGTTCATCTCCGCAATGCACCCCGTGGCATGGCCATCTCACCCTATTCCTCCAATAGGCCAGGTTGATGTTTCCCTACTCCAAAGCGTGGTTCCACTCCGCAAATCACAGTTCCAAACTTCAGGTGGGTCTTGAGAAGAGACCCCCCCCCCCGATATTCCAGACTGCCAATCAGCCTCGGGTGACAGGAAGCTGGCTGGAAATGCTGATTTGGGGGGAGGGGTTTGGGGTGCTTGATGTAATCCGGCAAAGCCCAAAGCTCAGCACTAACAGCCCAAGGATCTCTCTGAAGCCGGAGTTCCCAGGGTTTGAGCTCCACCCCTGGGAACAGATTCTGCTGCAGTGAGCAATTTCCCCCAACGATCAGCCTCCTCTGCCTTCCATAAGGCGGGCAATACTTCCGCTTGCCCAATATAGCAAGACCTCGGATTGGGAGGGGTGGGTGGGATTCACACAGGTGGTCTCCATTCCTTTATCCCTAATGCTTGGATTGTGAATTGGTTCACTGGCTTCTTCTGGAAAGCTCCTTCGCTGCTCCTTCCTTCCTTCCTTCCTTCCTTCCTTCCTTCCTTTCCTTCCTTCCTTCCTTCCTTCCTTCCTTCCTTCCTTCCTTCCTATCTTCCTTCCTTCCTTCCCTCCTTCCTTCCTTCTCCGACTGCCTTCCTTCTACTATCTCTTTCCATCCTTCCTTCCTTCCTTCCTTTCTTCCTTCCTTCCTCCATCCTTCCTTCCCTTTCTATTTTTCCTCCTTCCCTCTTCTTTATTTCCCTCTCCCTCTTTCTCTCTTTCCTTCATTCTCTTTCTCTTTCTTTCTTTCTCTCTCCCTCTTTCCTTTCCTTTCCATCTTTCCTTTCTCCTCCCTCTTCTTTATATCCCTCCTCCTTTTTCTTTCCTTCCTTCTCTTTCCCTCCCCTCCCTCCCTCCTTCCTTCCTCCCCACTGCACACTACACATTCCTGACCCCAAATATCATCCTAAGGTTTCACTTTCCATCTTGCTCGCCTTTAAGCCTTTCAACGCTTTCGTTCCCACCCAAGAAGGGCAAAATGTCTGTTTTCCTATTCGCTTCCCAGTCTTTAGGAGCGACTTAGTGCCAAAGCTACCATTATAATTTCTGAAACGCCATTCCCAAGCACTCAGGGTTTTTTACTCACTAGCCTAAACATTTTTCAGCTCGGCAACCCTCTCTCCAAAATAGGGCTCCCCATAGACAGGTCAGCATTCTAGAGAGGCTCCCAATTCTGACACGATGGGCTTTGTTTCTTGCTGCATTCTGAAAGAATCTGCAATCCCATTCGGTGTACATAATAAATAGGAGCCTCTTCTTGGCTCAGCCGCACACCAAATAAGCCTCTGAAATTTCACCCAAACCTCGATTCGCTGCTCATTGCCTTACTGACCTTACTTTAGCCAGCAACCCCATCCCTCAAGTAAGTTAGCAGGGTGGAGAATTTTGAAAATTATCCCACAATTTGCTTGTGGGGAAAACAAAAAGGAAGATCCATCTCTCTCTCTCTCTCTCTCTCTCTCTCTCTCTCTCTCTCTCTCTCTCTCTCTCTCTCTCTCTCTCTCTCTCTCTCTTTCCTTCTCCCTCCCTCCCTGTCTCTCTTTTCTCTTCTCGCTCTCCCTCCCTCCCCCTCTCTGCCTCTGTGTCTCTTCTTTCTCTTCTCTTCTCGCTCCTTCCCCCACTCCCATCCTGTCTCTCTTTCCTCTTTCTCTTCTCTTCTTTTCTCTCTCCCCCTCCCTCCCTCTCTCTTTTCTCTTTCTCTTCTCTTGTCTTCCTCTCCTTCCCTCTCTCCCTCTCCCTCCCTGTCTCTCTCGCCCCCCCCCTCTGTCTTTCTCTCCCTCTCTCCATGTGATATGTGTGCAGGAATTCCTGAGCTGGCAGATTAGGAGGTGGGGGAACTGGAACGAAAAGCTCACAAATGTTTGGCCCCTAGAGCTGTTGACTCATCTCGACACATAATAGGAGCCTGAGAAAAGCTCAAAGCAAGCTGAGTCAACCCCCGGACATTACAAAACGGGCGGTGGGATTCCCACCCCCTTTATCTTGAGCCTCATTATCAACGTCTTTTCATCCACTTTTGCTGATTCGGATCAGAAGGACTGGGAGAATCTTTTCTCCTTGCTTGTCTCTCCAACCTAAGCTTTTTTTTTAACCTGCAAGCAGTGGTGGGTTCCTACCAGTGCGGTCCACTCTATAGCACCGGTAGCGGCCCGCTGGTGACATCACAGTACCTGTGCGGTCGGTTGCCGGTGCCTGGGCACTGCCATTTTTTAAATAAAAAAAATTATTTATTTATTTATTTATTTTCTTCTGCGCATGCCCAGAAGCCGAGCTTCCGGCACTGCGCATGCACTGCCTTCCTACCCCACAGTGAGTCCAAGCAGGGGAAGATGACTGAGGGAGCGTGTGAGACGCTGAAAGAACGGGCGGCAGGAGCCTAGGATCATCGAATGGGGAGAAGCATTCAGGCCGGATGGAGCCTCCTAGAAGAACCGCTGCCGCGGTCTTGCTGCTCCCGCTGCGGGCGGCTGCATTGCGGGTGGGCAATGCCCCCCTGCTTCTCCGGCCGCTGTCAAGCTCCCGAGGCCCACGCCCACACGGTCACATGGCTGGCAAGTCACACCCACAAAATAAGCTACGCCCACAGAGTGGTAGTAAAAAAATTAGGAACCCGCCTCTGCCTGCAAGGCTGCGCATTTAGTATCTTGGCTACGGATATGCTCCTCTTCCTCACTGGTTAGGGTATAATAAGAACGGTTAGGCCCGCTTGTTTTCAGAATGAAACGAAGGATGAAAAGCTGGACAGGAGAAATTGGAAGGATAAGGGGCTTTTGAGCCGAACGGATGCCGAAGAAATCGAGTTTGCTTAGCTTCGAGCAATGTTTCTCCATCCTGGAGGCTTTAGGCTGGGTGGATTTCAACTCCCAGAATTCCCCAGCCATTGTGCTGGCTGGGGAATTCTGGGAATTGAAGTCCACTTACCTTTAGCTTGCCAAGGTTGAGACACCACCGGTTTGGAGGAAAAATAATAATCTGATTTCTTTTTTACCTGGAAGCTTTAACTTGTTTTTTCACTCCGTTTTTAAGCTACGCTTTTATTTATGTACTTGTATGGTTTTATTATGCTGTTGGAAGCCGCCCAGAGTCACTTAGGTGAGATGGGCAGTGCAGAAATTTAATAAATAAGTTAATTAAAGTGGTGGAAGGAACAACAGCCCCAGAGAGGCCTTTTGTAGCCAGCTCTAATCCTGTTGACGACGCAGATATAACTAACTTTTTGTATCGGCAACCAGAGGTTTTGACTTTCTCTGGGAGTTTTGGATTCCCTGGTCCACCCACCACTCCTTGGATGTCTCTCATCCAAATCCTAATCAGACCTGGACCTGCTTAGCTTCCATGTTCTGACAGTAGCCTTCAAACCCTCCAATGGCTGCCTGAATGTGGAGAGGCAACAGTCTACCCAAGATGTGATGACAATACAAGAAATTACACAAAGCATAAAGACTGATGAAGAACCCTAAAGCTGGGTTAGGCCAAGGACTCACCTATCCCAACTTTCTGTGCTCCACAGGAGTCTATCAGATGCATTCAAGAAGTTTGCAAGCAAAGACATGGGGAACGAACCCAGTTCTACTCTGGTTCCCAATAGCTTGCATTTAAGGTATGTTCCCTTTGACCAGCCATTATTACGTCCTCCAGCCCTCAATAGCCATATCATTCATGAGTTGGTCCAGACCCTTTCAAAATCATCTAAATGAACAGAATAATAGAATTGGAAGGAACCTTGGAGGTATTCTAATCCAATCCAAATCCTATATCATTTCAGACAAGTAGCTGTCCAGTCTCTTCTTAAAAACCTCCAGTGATGGAGCACCCACAACTTCTGAAGGCAAGCCGTTCCACTGATTTATTGTTCTCACTGTTAGGAAGTTTCTCCTTAATTCCAGGTTGCTTCTTTCCTTGAATAGTTTCCATCCTTTGCTCCTTGTTCTGCCTTCAGGTTCCTTGGAGAAGCCACAGGCACCCCCGATACGAGTGATGTCGAGCTGGCCATGCCCCCCCCCCAAGCCACACACACACACACCCCGAGGTCAAGCACAACCCTGATGCGGCCCTCAATGAAATCAACTTTGACACCGCTGATCTCCACTATTTAACTAGGCAATTCTGAAAACGCACAGGGCACAAGCATATCCGTCAGAGGAGGACCAGGCTAAAACAAGCCAGGTTCCCCCTTCACCCAATGCAAAGCAAGCAAGCAAGCAGAGGTTAACCTTTCTTCCCTTTCCCCAAGTGTGTGGAATTGATTCATGTTGCAACCAAGCAATTTTGGATGTGGTGTAACCCTCTTCCTCCCGACTGTGTCAACTACTGAGCAAGAGGAAGGGATCGGCAGAGAAGGTTGTGCAACCTCCTCTCCTGTGAACCTGTTCCCTTTGAAGGTTTCCCAACCGGGATTTAGGGCGAGTGATCCCGAGAGCAAGTCAATTCTTCTCAAAGCACACTCTACCAGGGGCCGAATGCTTCCTTGTCCTGGGCCAAGGATGGCGATGCTTAATTCATTTTGAAGAGAGGAGCCTCTCTTCACGGGGCCCAAAGCTGACCCCTCTTAACGGATCTGCCTTTTAATGGCTTTTTAGCAAGACCTTTGATATGAAAGTCTAAATTTATAGACCACTGTGGCAAGTGTCACGATGTGAATTATTGCCAGTTGTGCATCTCTATGTTTTTCTACTGTTTCTTGTATCTATGGTCAAGCAGACGTATGATATATTCTACTACGCATGTCTGCATTCCAGAGGTCTCCTCCCTTCCTTTCTCTTCGCCATTTCTACCAAGGTAGAAGTGATTTATTTCCTTAGCCGATAAAATGTAGTCTAATAAGAATTCTTTATTACTTTTCTACTGAAATAAATATTTTGTTAATTAGATTTGAATCTCGGGTTTTATTTTCTAAGTAAGTATGTTTTCAAAAGGGAAGTGACGGTCCATCGACCTACGGAGTGATTTCTCCGCTAACAGCAAGTATAAAAGGATACCATTGATGGAAAGACTGTGTCCCTGCGGCTCGGGAAAGGTGGAGACTGTGGGTCACATGCTCCTTAGATGTTCCTTTTACCCAGAGATTAAGAAAAAAACATATTCTGCCAATAACTGCTAGGGATGGCTGTTCTGACACTACCTATCTTCAGTGGCTGCTTAAGGATGGACAGTCCATAACTACAGCGCAAGTGGCCACATTCTGCGCAGCAGCACTGGGGATTCGCCGCAAACACACGTGTCTTATCCACCGTAGTGATCCTATATAACAATTGTGGCAATTATTTGCACTGCTTAGTCCAGTGATGGTGAACCTTTTCGGCACTGGAATGCGCACACACGCTTGTCTGGGCTGCAACAGGTCGCATGTGCGAGCCCGAAAATGAACTTCCTGTTTCCGGCACTGCCGCATGCACAAAGGCCAGCTGATCGTCGTGCACGCATGCGCACCAGAAACCTGGAAGAGGAACGGGCGACACTGCGTGTGCCAGGCAACATGGCTACGCGTGCCACTTTGGGCACGCGTGCCATAGGTTTGCCATCACGGGCTTAGTCCTTTCCCCTTTAGTGTTGAACCTACCATGGGCCACACAGTTTATGGATTGCAACCATGTATAATTGTCAGACTGGATTTTATTATAGATTTTAGCTGTCGTTTATTAGTTTATACTAGAATTTTTAATTGTATATATACTGAGCGTTTTTATTTGTTCTGGTCTCTGGTCTAAGACTGCAATAAATAGATTGATTCACCACTGTGGCTGTACATGGTTAGTGTAGAGTTTTCATGCATCGGAGCTTCTCAAACACTACAGGACCATGTGCATAGCCAGTGGTGAATTTAAGACAGAAAACCATCATAGGCACCTCCTCTTGACTTTGCACATGGATATCAAGTTATGTGTTCTCCAAATGTGTTGTTTCTGTCTTGTCCAGCCAACTTCCCCAACACAATGTCCGCATTATCTGACAAGCAATGGGGTTGCGGTCCCATAATTCTCCAAGCCATTATTTTGGCATCCCAAATTTGCTGCCCCCTTCCACATTCTAAGCGGAATCTTCACCCATTCTTCCTCTAGATCTGTGTTTCCCAACCTTGGCAACTTGAAGATGTCTGGACTTCAACTCCCAGAATTCCCCAGCCAGCGAATGCTGGCTGGGGAATTCTGGGAGTTGAAGTCCAGACATCTTCAAGTTGCCAAGGTTGGGAAACACTGTTCTAGATCTTCTACTATCTATGTCCATCAAGCCATTGGCCAGAGGTGGCAATTCATTCCTTTCTGAGGATCTACATCTCCCATTAATCCTAATTTTTCACCACTACAGCAGAGCTCAACCCATCTGAAGGATAATCGGGGTGCCAATCTTCCCTGTTAGAAGCGAATAAATGCTAATGCAATATTATTCTGATAGCAATCTCCTCTTATTCCAGCTTATCCTTTCTCTTGTTCCACTTGCCTTCAAACTAGGCCTGAATGAACCCTAATTTAAATCCTTCTCTTTCCTTTCAACTTCCCTTCAACTGATCTTGGGCAAAACTGGATTTTGGGGAAAGCTTCGCTTTCTTCCTCTGTTTTCTTGCTGTCTGCTGCCTCCTCTCTTATTTCAGCCCCACCCCAAAGAACAACACGCTAAATTCACAGAGGGCTTTGTGCCTCCAAAGAATCTCCCCCTTTGCCCAAACATGAATGAATTCTTCTAGCCAGAGTTGGGAGAGGAGGGGAAAAAAACCCAGTTATCTTGATTTAATCTGACTGCTCAGAGGGCTGAAACCAAAATGCCAAAGTTTCCCAGAGGGGAGACACAACACAATCTCTATTTCCCTGGTTTATGCTGCAGATCTTGGGCAACTGCAGAATCAGGCCTTCAGAAGTCACCTAGAGGATAAAGTCAACAGAGACATACCAGAAACCTAGCTCAAACATTTCCCAATCCATGAGGACTGGAAGCTTCATTTGTTTTTGTTGCGAGCTGGGCAGCCAAGTCTACAAATTCCTTCATTCCTTCCATCCATCCATCCAAAAATTGTAGCTGTGGCCTAGAGGTAGAGCTGTTGCCTCACAATCAGGAAGTTGCGAGTTCAATCCTAGGTAAAGGCAGATGTAGGGTCTCCTGCTTGGGCAGGGGGTTGGACTAGATGTCCTGTAAGGTCCCTTCCAACTCTGTTAATCTGTAATCCATCCATCCATCCACAGCAGTGCTCCTCAACCTTGGCAACTTTAAGATACGTAGATTTCATTCCCCAAAATTCTGGGAGTTGACGTCCATCCATCTTAAACTTGCCACAGTTGAGAAAAAAAGTCCCCCCTCTCTCCCTTTTTTTACGACCCTGTAGTCCCTTAATTTAGGGTAGAGTTGGTGCACCTGGATGGAGCTGAGCATTTACTGGCTGGATGCCTTTCCTGACGCCTATGGGGAGTTTGCAGCAGATATTTTCTTTTTGCACCCTGATAGAGAAACATCTGTTGCTACCTAGGATTGAACTCTCAACCTTCCAAGTGGGAGGCGAGCGTCTTTACCACTAGGCCACCACACTGCTTGTCTGTCTGTCTGTCTGTCTGTCTGTCTGTCTGTCTGTCTGTCTGTCTACCTATCTATCTATCAATCAATCAATCTATCTATCTATTTACTGTATCTATCTACTGTATCTATCATCTATCATTTATCTATCTATCTATCTATCTATCTATCTATCTATCTATCTATCTATCTATCTATCATCTATCTATCTATCTATCTATCTATCTATCTATCTATCTATCTATCTATCTATCTATCTATCATCTATCTATCTTTTATCTAACTATCACCATCCATCTATAAAGATATCTTTATATCTCCATCTATAATAGAATATTCTATTCTATTCTTTTATTTTGGGTGCTCAAGAGGAGAAGCAATGTCGGCTGTTCTTCTCTGCTGAAAACAATAAACCCATTTTCCCAAACCAAAATCAAGGTTCCTACTCAAGCCCTAATAAAATGTTTTTCTTTTTAAAAAAACAAACAAAAAACACCCTTGTGTGTAACTTTAGGCCTTGTTCTTGCTGACGCACTGCACTCCTGCTATCTTGGTTCAGAACAAACAAAGGCATAGCTTAACGTGTCAGGACAAAACAGCTTTTCCTGCCCTGTAGATCTCCATCGAAAGAAAATTTACTGGAATGAAGATATTTTCCCCCCTCCTTCTTTTTTTCCCCCTATTCTTTCCACGATCTGCAAGGAGGGTCTGCATTTTTAAAGGATTCGCCCACCCAGCTGCATTGCTTTCCTCCCGCCCACTCCTCTCTTTCGATGCTGAAAATCAGCCAGCCACAAAATTCGTACTGAAGTTGCTCAATTGGGCAAGGATGGGACTTCCAAGAGAAGCTGGGTACCCCAAACCAGGAACCTATCAGAGATCACCAGCTTTCAAATCGTTCTGGATATTCAGTGGTGTGCCAAATGTTTTAACTGTGCTGGACTCCACTATGATTAGGGGAGGCTAAAACATGTAGAGAACGGTTGCAGGAAGTGGGTATGTCTAGTTTAATGAAAGTAAGGTCTAGGGGTGACATGATAGCAGGAACTGGGCCTGGCTAGTCTAGTGAAGAGAAGGACCAGGGGAGACAGGATAGCAGTCTTCCAATATTTGAGGGGCTGCCACAGAGAGGAGGGGGTCAAGCTGTTTTCCAAGACACCTGAAGGCCAGACAAGGAATAATGGATGGAAACTGATCAAGGAGAGATTCAACCTAGAAATAAGGAGGAATTTTCTGACAGTGAGAACAATCAACCGATGGAACAGAAGTTGCCTTCGGAAGTTGTGGGAGCTTCATCATTGGAGGCTTTCAAGAAGAGACTGGACTGCCATCTGTCAGAAGAATAGAACAGAACAGAACAGAACAGAATAGAATGGAATGGTGTAGGTAAGATCTCCTGCTTGGTGGGGGGTTGGACTAGATGTCCTACAAGGTCCCTTCCAACTATGTTATTCTGTTATTATTCTGATATTCAGAAGTTGTGGGAGCTTCATCACTGGAGGCTTTCAAGAAGAGACCGGACTGCCATCTGTCTGAAATGGTGTAGGGTCTCCTGCTTGGGCAGGGGGTTAGACTAGATGACCTACAAGGTCCCTTCCAACTCTGTTAATCTAATCTAAGGGGCTGCCACAAAGAAGAGGGGGGTCAACCTATTCTCCAAAGCACCAGAAGGCAGGAAAAAGAAGCAACAGATGGAAACTAATCCAAGGAGAGAAACAAACTAGAACTAAGCAGAAATTTCCTGACAGTGAGGACAATTAATCAGTGGAACATCTTAACTCCAGAAGTTGTGGGTGCTTCATCACTGGAGGCTTTTAAGAAGAGACCGGAAAGCCACTTGTCTGAAATGGTATAGGGCCGTGATGGCGAACCTATGGCACGGGTGCCACAAGTGGCACGCAGAGCCATATCGGTGGGCACGCGAGCTCAGGTCCGGCGTGCATGTGTGCACCAGCCGGCTGATTTTCGGGCCTTCTGGGCCCACTGGGAGTCGGGAAACAGACTGTTTCCAACCTCCAGAGGGGGTGGGGAAGGCCGTTTTCGCCCTCCCCAGGCTCCTAGAAAGGCTCTGGAGCCTGGGGAGAGCGAAAAATGGGCGTGCCATTGCATGCTGGGAGCAGGGGGGTCATGCGTGCATGTGCGGGGGTACATGGAATTATAAGTGTGGGCACGCACACATGTGATCCCCCGCATTCCCCCCCCTTTTGGCATGCGAACCAAAAAAGGTTCGCCATCACTGGTATAGGGCCTCCTGTCTGAGCAGGGGGCTGGACTAGAAGGCCTCCAAGGTCCCTTCCAGCTCTGTAGTTCTGTGATTGTGTTCTGAACGCCAAACAGCTGCTTTGACCTGACTCAAAGCATCTCAGCCTCAAAATGGTTCACCCTCCGCACCCCACCCCTAAAACAGAGTTTCTTCTGAAGGACCTGGTTGTCCTTTGACAAACAGAGGCTGCAAGGACACCCTCTTCAAGGCGACCCATATTGTCCTAAAGATATGCAGCTGCATACTATTGACCTCGCACCAAGACACAACAACTGGGTTTATCCTAACCCTCCTAGGCGCTCTGTTTAGTTTTGGGTTTATCTGTTGTGTTAACGCGGCCACTGTGGTTTGCAAACCCTGCTGCTCAGAAATATAACACAAAGACAAGGAGATCTGAAATCATTTCTGCCGAGCTGATGAAGGATCTTGAAGAATGCAAGCGAAAAAAAATAAAATAAAAAATCAAACTCTTGCTCCTAGTTCCAAACTAACTCTGACTGCAAGTCCTGCAAAGTTTATATCGTATTGCGACTGAATGCCCCCTCAGAAGGTTCCCTGGATCCCTGCAAGAACTACATCACCCCGAGGGCAGTGCTGCCCAATGGCTACATGATCTAGATTTCCAGCATACTGTAGATCTAGATTTCCAGCAAATAGATTAGCCATTCGAGTAATTGCTGACACATAGTTTAATTTTATTCATCAAACTCAACACAATGCTTGAAATGCACTGCAGACCAGACAAATTGGTGGACGAAATGCAAAGCTGCAGACCCCACAATATGGGGAGGGGAGGAGGAGGAGGAAGAGGGGGAAGAGGAGGGGGAAGAGGGGAAGGAGGAAGAGGGGGAGGGGAGGGGGAAGAAGAAGAAGAAGAAGAAGAAGAAGAAGAAGAAGAAGAAGAAGAAGAAGAAGAAGAAGAAGAAGAAGAAGAAGAAGAAGAAGAAGAGGAGGAGGAAGAAGAGAAGGAGGAAGAAGAGGGGGAGAAAGAGGTGGAAGACGAGGGGGAAGAGGAGGAGAAGAAGAAGAAGAGGGGAGAAAGTGGAGGAAGACAAGGGGGAAGAGGAAGAGGAAGAGGAGGAGGAAGAAGAAGAGGGGCAGAAAGAGGAGGAAGAGGAGGGGGAAGAGGAGGGGGAAGAGGTGGAGGAGGAGAAAGAGGGGGAAGAGGAAGGGGAAGAGGAGGAGGAAGTGGAGGAGGAGGAGGCCATGACTACATCAAGGGACTGACTTAGCCTTGAGCCTCCATGTTGCTGAGAAGGGAGGCTGTGAAACTTTCTCCCCCCACCCCGCCATCCTTGAGCATCGATCTGTGCGCAATCTTCCCAGGCTCTCAGCTCAGCCAGCTAATTGCTGCTGATCCCCTTGCAAAGACTCCTGCCAGGGCACATCCATCATTTGGAAGAGAGGAAAATTGGTAAATAGTGGTAATTTGCGTTTTGCCTAATGGGATTCTGCCCGCCTGGGGCCTGAGCCCGCGGTGGTGAGTAACGGAAAAGCGGCAAAATGCAGAAGGGCGATGGGTGGGGCGCAGCCTTCTCCTGCAGCACTGGAAGGTCCCCATTATCTCTCTCTCCCCCCCACCTCTTCCCCTGGAGTCAGCTGTCTTGGCTCTCCCAGGCAGACTGGAGCCCTGAGAGATCAGCGGTGAGCAAAGCGAGCTCAAGTTGGACCAGACGGAGCTGGAATTACAGGTTGCGCCGAGTGACTCAACCAGGGGAGGCTTCTCGCTCGCTTGCTCGCTCGCTCTGCATCGGGGCTCCGTCCCCCAAGTGGTGCGTGTGCGAGAATCCACCAGACGGGATTGGCTGCCAAGGGAATGCAGGGGAGCCTTGCAACATTGCAAGTCATGGTTCTGGGAAAGATGGAGCATCAGAGATCAAGTGCAGCCCTGGGGATTGTGAGCCAAAGTCTACAATGTCCCCATGGCTGTAAGAACTGGTTGCTTCTTTAGGCGGCTATGAAAGGACAAGGATACAGATTGGAAGTCTTCTCCTTCTATCTCCTTCTCCTTTTCTTTCCCCCCTTCTCCTTCTCCATCTATCTTCTCCTTCTCCCCCTTTCTTTCTCCTTCTCCATATCCTCGTATCTCCTCCTTCTCCTTCATCTATCTCCTTCTTCTCCCTCTTTGCCTTGTCCATCTATCTCCTCCTTCTCCTTCTTCTCATCTATCTCCTCCTTCTCCTCTTTTCCATCTATCTCCTTCTTCTCTCTCTTCTCCTTCTCCATCTGTCTCCTCCTTCTCCTTCCCACTTTGTTCTTCTTCTCCTTGTCCATCTGTCTCCTTCTTCTCCTTTCCACCTTCTCCTTCTTCTCCATCTATCTCCTTCTTCTTCCTATTCTCCTTCTCCATCTATCTCCTTCTTCTCCTTTCCCCCTTCTCCTTCTTCTCCATCTATCTCCTCCTTCTCCTTTCCATCTTCTCCTTCTTCTCCATCTATCTCCTTCTTCTCCTTCTCCATCTGTCTCCTTCTTCTCCTTTCCCCCTTCTCCTTCTTCTCCTTCTCCATCTATCTCCTTCTCCCTCTTCTCCTTGTCCATCTGTCTCCCTCTTCTCCTTCTCCATCTGTCTCCTCCTCCTCCTTTCCACCTTCTCTTTCTTCTCCATCTATCTCCCTCTTCTTCCTATTCTCCTTCTCCATCTATCTCCTTCTTCTCCTTTCCCCCTTTCTCCTTCTATCTTCTTCTTCTCCTTCTCTTTCCCCTCCTCCTCCTCCCATTTTAACTTTGGGGATTTCATATCATTTGATTCGGCTGGCATGGCTTCTCCTGGCCCGTTAATTGTGTCCCTGGCAGGAGCCTCTCTAGGGATCAGAACAATTAGTTGCCCGAGTTGGAGCCTGGGAAGATTGTCTGCACGGGGTGGGGACCGAGGATTTTCATAGCCTTCCTCCTGAGAACTTAACAGTACGCTTTTGCCGTAATACATACCGCATAATGGCTAGACAGAGCCTCCGTATTTTGAAGCCCTCTCTACCACTAAAAACAGGAAAACAAGGGCAGGAGGGAACTCTCCTCTTTAAAACCTGCTAAACTGGCTGCTATGGCTACTGGTATCAGGTCTACTCCTTATTTATGCAGGGCAAACTATTGTATAGAAACAGAGAGCAAATCCCACTCCCTTCTTGCACAGATGATGTTACTTAGTTGGGTCATGAAACGTCTGCAAGAAAACAAGCAGAAAACAACTGCAGAAAAAACAATTGCTACCAACTTGCCTTCCATTGAGGACTGTATACTGCACGCGTCAACAAGAGGGCTGTGAAAATATCTACAGACCCCTCACATCCTGGACACAAAGTGTTTCAACTCCTACCCTAAAAATGACACTATAGAGCACTGCACACCAAGACAACTAGACACAAGAACAGTTTTTCCCCGAACGCCATCGCTCTGCTAAACAAATAATTCCCTCACCACTGTCAAACTATTTACTAAGGCTGCATTACTATTAATCTTCTCATCGTTCCCATCACCCATCTCCTCCCACTAATGACTGTATGACTGTAACTTTGTTGCTTGTATCCTTATGATTTATATTGACTGGTTCCTAATATGATTTGATTGCTTATTTGTACCCGGACTATCATTAAGTGTTGTACCTTATGATTCTTGACGAACGTATCTTTTCTTTTCTGAGAGCATATGCACCAAGACAAATTCCTTGTGTGTCCAATCACACTTGGCCAATAAAAAATTCTATTCTATTCTATTCTATTCTATTCTATTCTATTCTATTCTATTCTATTCTATTCTATTCTATTCTATTCTATTCTATTCTATTCTCAATAAAGATTCTATTCTATTCTATTCTATTCTATTCTATTCTATTCTATTCTATTCTATTCTATTCTATTCTATTCTCAATAAAGATTCTATTCTATTCTATTCTATTCTATTCTATTCTATTCTATTCTATTCTATTCTATTCTATTCTATTCTATTCTATTCTATTCTATTCTATTAATTCTATTCTATTCTGAATTCTATTCTATTCCATTCCATTCTAACCAAGCTCAGAGAGCACCAAGGACCCCACAGCTCTCCTCCTCCTCCTCCTCCTCCTCCTCCTCCTCCTCCTCCTCTCTGTAAACCCCACTCCCTTCTAGCACTGATGATGTTACCTCATTGGATCACGAAACGTCTCCAAGAAAACAACCCAGTGCAGAGTGAAGAGAGCAACAGGGATCTACAAATATTCTCTTTTATCGTTACCAGGAAATATCAGATGCCAAGAAAGCCACAAAACCATGAAGTCTCTCCAGGAATCAAGTTGAACTTACAAGAGGCTTATTCATCCCCCAGATGTGCCGCTAACACAAGAAGCCAAAGACTCTCACCCTACGCTCATTATATCCCCAGCCACGGGACTGTTTTTAGCTAACCACCTTTTTCCTCTTCTCCCTTTGCCGTGAAACTTTGACAACCATGCCTTAATCCCTGCATCCTCCTGTAACTGAAGCTACATAGGTATCATTTAAATAAGTACACAGATGTTATCTGCTTCCTCCTCTCTTTGTTCGCCACTCCTTCTACCACATCTCCTTACAAGTCCTCCAGTGAAGAGTCTGGTCTCAGAATAGAATAGAATAGAATAGAATAGAATAGAATAGAATAGAATAGAATAGAATAGAATAGAATAGAATAGAATAGAATAGAATAGAATAGAATAGAAAATGGAAAATGGAAAATGGAAAATGGAAAATAGAAAATAGAATAGAATAAAAAATAGAAAATAGAGAATAGAATAGAATAGAATAGAATAGATATTGGAATGTAGAGTATAGTGGAGTGGAGTGGAGTAGAGTAGAGTAGAGTAGAATAAATATTGGAATGAAGAGTAGAGTAGAGTAGAGTGGAGTAGAGTAGAGTAGAGTAGAATAAATATTGGAATGAAGAGTAGAGTAGAGTAGAGTAGAGTAGAGTAGAGTAGAGTAGAGTAGAGTAGAGTAGAATAAATACTGGAATGAAGAGTAGAGTAGAGTAGAGTAGAGTAGAGTAGAGTAGAGTAGAGTAGAGTAGAGTAGAGTAGAGTAGAGTAGAGTAGAATAGAATTCTTTATTGGCCAAGTGTGATTGGACACACAAGGAATTTGTCTTTGGTGCATATGCTCTCAGTGTACATAAAAAGACAAGATACATTCGTCAAGAATCATAGACCTAGAGAGCAGAAGAGGGAGAGTTTTACAAGCCAAGTGGTTCTTCAAGGCCACTTGGATTGTATATTTTAGGACTTCCATGATGCTTTCTTATATTTGTCCCTCACCATTTGGGGAGGCAGCATGATCAAGGGAGTTGTTTAAGAGCACTCAGAGTCATGGATGGTTCTGGGGAAACTGTGGGACAGTCCCTATTGTTCAACCCCAGGATATAAAAGAACAGGAAATCCCCATAATATAGAAGCCAACTTGAGCTTCTGGAGAAAGGGCAGGATTGAACGCAACTCAAGAAATAATAGCAATGAACTGTAGCCAACTTCAGTTATGAAACTCGGGAGGAGTATTAGACATAATAATTTCTAAGTATTAAATATTAGAAATATTAGATAGCCTTAGATATTGGAACACTGAGAGCAGAGTTCTAATATTTGAGGGGCTGCCACAAAGAAGAGGGAGTCAAGCTGTTCTCCAAAGCATTAAAAGGCAGGACAAGAAGCGAAAGATGGAAACTAATCAAGGAGAGAAGCAACCTAGAATTAAGGAGAAATTTTCTGACAGCGAGAATAATTAGTCAGTGGAATGACTTTCCTCTAGAACTTGAAGGTGATCCATCACTGGAAATTTTAAAGAAGAGCTTGGACAACCATTTGTCTCAAGTGGTATAGGGTCTCCTGCTTGAGCATGGGGTTGGACTAGAAGACCTCCAAGGTCCCTTCCAACTCTATGATTGAGTTCAAGAGAAGCTCTCCAAGGTCTACAGAGATTCTCAGTCACCCAGGTCATGGTTGTCCCAAAGGTGCGTTTTCAAGAGACGACTTGACTTTCTGGTCTGTTTGCTTTTTTTCTTCGAAGACGTTTCGCTTCTCATCCAAGAAGAACCAGAGCTGAAGAAGCTTCTTGGATGAGAAGGGAAATGTCTTCAAAGAAAAACAAAGCAACAAACCAGAAAGTCCAGTTGCCTCTTGAAAAAGCCTCTTTGGGACAAGCTCTCCAAGGGTTTCCAAAAGAGAATAGATTGCTGATCCTTGTAGTAAGTCAACCTCTTTCTTTTTCCTGATTGCTATATATCCTCTCAATCAAAAGAGAGACCTTAGATTTCAACTTATCTCCATGACAAGGGAGAAGGTGTTTTTTTTAAAAAAAATACTAGGAAAGATTCAAGTGGTTGCAATCAGCTCAATATCCAAAACACCGAAAGGATGTTACAGACTAGGCCAGAGGTCTTTCAAACTTGGCAACTTTAAGACTTGTGGACTTCAACTCCCAGAATTCTCCAGCCAGCTGGAGAATTCTGGGAGTTGAAGTCCACAAGTCTTAAAGTTGCCAAGTTTGAAGACCCCTTGACAGATAAGAATAACTCTCATCAGAGGCGAAATAGATCTTTTCCTGGAACTCTGACATTAGAAAATAAACCGCAGTTTAAAGTTCTAAGTAGAAAATATTTATTTCGGTACAAAAACAATAAATTCTCATTAATCACATCTTAGCTATAAAAACACGTCTTGCTTCTTACAGAAGTTGAAAAAGAAGGACGGATCAAAGAAAGGAATGTACACATGCGTACTAGGAACATATTAATCACGTGCTCAGGAATAAACCATTATATTTGATAGGGATGCAGCTCCCCTGCATATACATGTAACAGGCAATATAAAATCACTGCCTGACACCCCTGAACTAGGAATTCTGGATCTCAATAATCCTGAGCAATTCCCTTCTCCTCTGGCAACAATTAAAGTCACTTGGTCCCTCACTAAAACAGCAATGAGCGTTATTTTATATGTTTCTTAGAACAAACAAACACAATGGAGAGGGAGCAGGAATACTTCTACCTGGCAAAATATCCTTCCCTTGTTTGCAAACCATTTGCTCTTTCATCTCCTGCTTCCTATATAGATTTCATTCCCACCACCCATCTGGCTACACCAAGACCAGCTGTTGTTTGCATTGTCTGGGTGGATACATATGGAGGTTTTCAATTTAAAAGAACTCGAGAGTTTTTGCTTGTGTGTGTTTTCAAAAAGGACAGAAATCAAACGGTTTCATTTTTAAGTAGATGTGGCACCTCGGAGACCATCCCTTTAGGAAAGTTGGCATTATTATTATTTTTCACGATACTTTATCTCCTTAGAACAGGGGTAGGCAAAGTTGGCTCTTCTATGACTCGTGGACTTCAACTCCCAGACTTTCTGAGCCAATCATGCTAGCTCAGGAATTCTGGGAGTTGAAGTCCATGAGTCATAGAAGAGCCAACTTTGCCTACCCCTGCCTTAGAATGTCAAACGGCGCCTTGGGCAAACCAAAAACAAGAAAAACTTCTTGTAGGCATGAATTGGAAGAAAACATTTCCCTCCAAGAGGATTGTCTACCTCTGTTCTCTTCTCCTCTCCTACTTTTAGGAAGCGTCGGCAGAGGGAAAGACGAGGAGAGAAAGTAAGACTTGGATAGAAATAATTCTTGCAAAGGAGCCCAACTGAGAGTCAATAAGAAGGACAAAAAATGGTCGGCTAAACTTATTGGTCCCCCATCTAAACACCCAAAAGTTGAAACGCTGCTTCTGGCTAGAAACATCTACGATACGTCTCTTTGGTCAGGAGACCAAAGGTTTCCTGATCAACCATATAGCTGAATTTCCCTCCCAACGTTCTTTGAATCCTATACATAAGTCTGCCCAATTATGATTTTAAAAAAAGTCCACCAAGGACAAAGTGCGTTCCAATATCTACGTCTCTCTCTCTCTCTCTCTCTCTCTCTCTCTCTCTCTCTCTCTCTCTCTCTCTCTCTCTCTCTCTCTCTCTCTCTCTCTCTCTCTCTCTTTGTATGAGTTTGAAGGATTTCTCTGTCAATATTTATTCCTCTGCTTGGGATTCAGAGCTGCCCCTGAAAGAGTTTTAGTGAGCATCTCTAAAACCTTCATTTAGAATTGTCACGTTAGGCTGACTGCAAAAAGGATTTAGAGCAGACCAAAAAAAAAAAAAAGTATATCTTTACTCAATGAATTCATTACCTCGAGACGCTAATTTGAACGGCTTTCAGTTGGATAGATTTTAAATTGAATTCAGATCGGACGTGCTCACGAAGGACGCGGCTGCTGATCGGTGTTAACTCCAGACGGAAATGTGACACTTCCAAAATATCTTTTACCCAGGAGTAGCAGCAGGAGATGAGTTGGTCTCCATCTCTTACTTGCAAGCAACCTGGAGATATCAGAAATGCTGGACTCAAACGGTCCTTCCCTTGATCCAGCACAGTTGTTGTGTTTCTATGGCCACCTTACATTAACTTTCCAATTAGATGCTTGCTGAAGGACAAATTAAGAAACATACACCCCTGTGATAGCCAATCCTAAGCTGCATTAATAGAGGGGGAAGAAGCAAGATTGTGTGAGGTTCTAGTACCGCTTTACGAAGCCTTAGTAAGACTTAGCTGGCTAGAGAATTCTGGGAGTGGAAGTCCACAAGTCTTAGAGTTGCCAAGTTTGAAGATCTCTGCTCTAGAAAGAGTGCAGAGAAGAGCAACAAAGATGATTAGGGGACTGAAAACTAAAACATATGAAGAACGCTTGCAGGAACTGGGTATGTCTAGTTTAATGAAAAGAAGGACCAAGGGAGACATGATAGCAGTATTCCAATATCTCAGGGGTTGCCACAAAGAAGAGGGAGTCAAACTATTCTCCAAAGCACTAAAAGGCAGGACAAGAAGTCAAGGTTGACTCAGCCTTCCATCCTTCCGAGGTGGGTAAAATGAGGACCCAGATTGTTGGGGGCAATATAAATATACATTGCTTAATGGTGTAAACTGCTTAGAGAGTGCTTGCACTATGAGGCGGTATATAAGTCTCAATAATAAATAAATAAAATAAATAAATGGGTGGAAACTAATCAAGGAGAGAAGCAACTTAGAACTAAGGAGAAATTTCCTGACAGAACAATTAATAAGCAGAACAACTTGCCTCCAGAAGTTGTGAATGCTCCAACACTGGAGGTTTTTAAGAAGATGTTGGATAACCATTTGTCTGAAGTGGTGTAGGGTTTAATGCCTAAGCAGAGGGTTGGACTAGAAGACCGCCAAGGTCCCTTCCAACTATTCTATTCTATTCTATTCTATTCTATTCTATTCTATTCTATTCTATTCTATTCTATTCTATTCTATTCTATTCTATTCTATTCTATTCTATTCTATTCTATTCTATTCTATTCTACTCTACTCTACTCTACTCTACTCTATTCCTGTCTTGCTTCCATCAAAAACTTGCAGTTTTAATCAACTGCCAACAGTGATCCCAACAAAAGGCACCCCATTAAATGGGCCCATGCTAAAATAGGCCTTTTTAGGAGCGTTTCATCTATTTAGAGCAGAGGTCTTCAAACTTGGCAACTTTAAGACTTGAGGACTTCAACTCCCAGAATTCTCCAGCCAGCTGGCTGGAGAATTCTGGGAGTTGAAGTCCACAAGTCTTAAAGTTGCCAAGTTTGGGGACCCCTGATTTAAAGGGCCATTTTGGGACAGTGGGGATGACGACAAGATCGCAAAAATGCAGAGAGATGCAAAATCTGAAGGGTAACTGGGTTCCGATCTGGGTGATTAGTCAGGGAGACGTGAATCAGTTCAGAATGTGGGTGGACGTAATTTTCAAGCATCCTGCCAGAAGGATCGTTCTTACGAAGTGCCAAGATTCTTGCCAGTTTGCCTGTCAAGGGGGTCTCTGGCTGAGCGCTTCAGGGAAGTGGCACGTATTTGAAAAGGGAAACGGGTGAAAGCAGGCTTCCTTATTGTAATATTTGCAACGCCGTGGGGGTCAAGGAGCTCTTGATGAGCAGAAACCCACTCAACCTTCTCTTTGAGCACCCTCCAACTCATCTGCACCCAGGAGGGCCTCAGCCTTCCCCTGACTCCTCAGGATTTTCCTTCTTGACTTGAGAGTGGGGAAGGGGAGGCAGGATGAAGCTCCACTTGCATGGGGCTTTCTAATCAAGGAAGCCGTAACTGGCTTAATTAGAATGATTGCAAAGGGCACAATCCTGTTTAGAGTTCTACGATCCAGCTGTGATCATCAGCTATGTCTAGAAGATACGTAAATCAGTCCATCTCTCAAGGCCAGTCGCTGGGGGAAAGGAGCAGGCATAGCTATTGTGTTCCTGTCATCCCTGTGGACTTGGGCATTGGAATGGAGTGGAGTGCAGTGCAGTGCAGTGGGAGAGGAGAGGAGGGGAGAGGAGGGAGGAGGAGAGGAGAAGAAGAAAAAGGAAGAGGAGAAGGAGGAGAAGGTGGAAGAGAATAGAAGAGGAAAGGAGAGGAGAGAAGACAAGAGAAGATGGATTAGAGATGTCCTTAGGAAGGCCTGCTAAAGATCGGGTCCCATCCTAAGCCAAGTCATTGGGAAAAGACATTAGGTTATTGATAGCTGGCAGTTAGACGTACTTCCAAATATTATGGGCATCAAAGCTACCAAAACTTTACAGATGTCCCTTCATTTCTAGTGCGCTTCTCAGATCGAAGATCTTTCCCTATAGCAGTGGTTCCCACCTTTTTGTGATCGAGTACCACTTGGAGGTCCCGTATAGTCGCTGCATACCACCTGGTTCCAGAGAAACTAAATTCGATCAGATATCACTTTATTTCCATAATTGTACAAGTAGAACACGCAAACCAATTACAAAAATAATAAGTATATAAGTATACAAAATAATAATAAAAATAGTAACATACACACTGAGATGCAGTAATGAATATCAAAGGGTAACTTGAGTCAAGAGAACATAGTGCTAACAATAACAGAGTGAGATTAACCTTAGCTCGAGAGCTCGCTACGACGCGCACCTTCTCGCAAGGGTTCTACTGCGCGACTGCTGAGAGTTCAGAACAGTCACTGTTCCTTTTTTGGCCCCGCGCATCCAACAACTGGATTCTCAGGCCGCTGGGAACAGGTGGGTGGCGTGTGGCAACAGTTGCAAATCGTTGCCAGATTATCTTGTGTTAGGCAGTAAACATTTTTGTGAAGTAAAAAATAACTAACTAAAAATCGTTCATGACCCCGAAAGTGTTCGCGTACCACCTGGAAGGCCCTCGCGTACCACTAGTGGTACACGTACCACAGGTTGGGAACCACTGCCCTATAGAAATGTTCTATGCCTTCCGAGGGATTTGGAGAAGATAATGATTCTCTTTTAAAGTCAGAAAAAATAAACACAGGGTCACTGAAGGGAAAAAAGAAATGACTGGGTGAATTATGAAACCACCTGATGCATGCTGCAAAACAACAACAACAACAACAACAACCATCAAGAAAGAAACAGAAGGTTTAATACTTGCTGCTCAAGAACAAGCACTACAAACTAATGCCATGAAAGCGAAGATACTAAAATCCACTGACAATCCAACCGCCGACTTTGCAATGACAAAGTTGAAACTGTTTCACACTTAATATGTGAGTGCAGCAAAATCGCGCAAACTGATTACAAAGCTAGACATGATCGAGTTGCTAAATTAGTCCACTGGTCCTTATGTAAAAAATGCGACATACCTGTATCCGAAAAGTCATGGGAGCACAAAGTGGAAAACGTTACCGAAAATGAGACGGTGAAGATCTTGTGGGACTTTCGAATACAGACACATCATCATTTGGAACACAACACACAATCATGGTTGTCGAGGGCTGAAGAATACAGTTTATTGATATCGCTGTACCAGGAGATGCCAGAGTCGAAGAAAAAGAACTGGAAAAAATTACGAAATATCGCGACCTGGCCATTGAAACTACACGGCTATGGATGAAACATGTAACCGTGATACCCATTGTCATCGGGGCACTTGGTACCATGTCCAAGAATTTCACAAAACACATCAAGAAATTGCAGCTTCCTGCAATAACACCTGCAAAAAACTGTGCTACTCGGAACATCATATATTTTAAGAAGATACTTGGTTGATACCTAGGACGCTGGCAGCAACCCGTATCAACCGTTAGCACCAGTCAGTGGTATTTGTGACACTTTTTAAATGTTCAGTTGACTAAGTTTCATGTTTAATGAATAAAAGAGATAATACTAATAATATCACAACCCTGGGAAACTGGAAGAGATACTGAGCCACACCATGTTTGTGGGATGAGGTGGGGGCTGAAATTGGGTTCTATTCCAGCCTGAAAAAGCCCTTCTTCTGTCAACTCTCAGTCCTCCTCAATCAGACACACCGATCCAGAAAAGTCTGTTTCTCTACCTGCAAGCCCTCTTTCCACCCTGCAGAACCAGCCTAGGGACACCCACCTAGGGATTCTCCCCGATCGCAGGGATCCATGTTCAGACAAAGCCAACTCTCAAAGGCAAAAGGGGTTGGGTCTCCCCAAACGAGTTTGCAGCCTCGGAGTCACGATGAGATCAAGGTGGGTTTCGCTCTGGTGTTTTCAAAAGAACTGGAGGAAGCGATGAGGGAACCCGTGGTAGAGACATCCAAAGGCTAGTATTTCCACTTCCTCCTGGCACAGCACACGGTTAGTCAAGCCTGTAAATCAAACAGCCGGCCTACATGCTTGGGAGAAGTTCATAATTGATGTGGGTTTGGGGACAGGACAGAGAGAGGGGTGAAAGGAGAAGAATTGGGGAGGGTTTCCCAATACGAGGATCAGATCAGCTGGAAAGAGGCGGGGGGGAATAAGACCCAGGGGTGACCTAACATGATGGAAGGTGGACCTGAAGAGTAAGAGATGTAAATGATAAAGAAGAAGGATGTATGTTAGGAGATAGAAAGGACAGGTTTTTCTTCTGTATGATGGACACTTTTAGGCTTCAGACAAATGTATGGAATTTACTACTAACCTACGTAAGGTAAAAGTAAAGGTTTCCCTCGCACAAATGTGCTAGTCGTTCCCGACTCTAGGGGTCGGTGCTCATCTCCGTTTGAAAGCTGAAGGGCCAGCGCTGTCCGGACATCTCCGTGGTCATGTGGCCGGCATGACTAAACACCGAAGGCGCATGGAACGTTGTTATCTTCCCACCCAAGGTGGTCCCTATTTTTCTACTTGCGTTTTTTACGTGCTTTCGAACTCAGATTTTCCACCCATTCTCTTTGAAACCAAGGCCTTTTAATCTCCTTTCCTCTCCCTCCCGCATCTCAAATTCCTGGCCATTTATGGCAAATGGTTGCTTGTCCCCCACTGTTTTGTGCAGATCTGTTGAATTTAGACCTCTTTCTCTTAACCTCTTTCTCTCTTCCTCTCTCTTCCTCTTATTTCTTTCTCCACCTCTTTCTCTTTCTCCCTCCCTCTCTCTCCCTCTATGTTTCTCTCTTCTCTTTCTTTCTTTCTTTCTCTCTTCCTCTATTTCTTTCTCCCCCTCTTTCTCTTTCTCCTGCTCTTTCTTTTTCTCCCTCCCTCTCCTTCCCTATTTTTCTCTCTTCTTCTCTTTATCTTTCTTTCTCTTCCTCTATTTCTTTCTGCCCATCTTCCTCTCTTTCTCCCTCCCTCCCTCTCTTTCTCCTTCTCTTTCTCTCTCCCTCTATTTCTCTCTCTCTTCTTCTCTTTCTTTCTTTCTCTCTTCCTCTATTTCTTTCTCCCTCTCTTCCTCTCTTTCTCCTGCTCTTTCTTTTTCTCCCTCCCTCTCCTTCCCTATTTTTCTCTCTTCTTCTCTTTATCTTTCTTTCTTTCTTCCTCTATTTCTTTCTGCCCCTCTTCCTCTCTTTCTCCCTCCCTCCCTCTCTTTCTCCTTCTCTTTCTCTCTCCCTCCCTCTCTTTCTCCTTCTCTTTCTCTCTCCCTCTATTTCTCTCTCTCTTCTTCTCTTTCTTTCTCTCTCCCTCTATTTCTCTCTCTTCTTCTCTTTCTTTCTTTCTTTCTCTCTTCCTCTATTTCTTTCTCCCCCTCTTCCTCTCTTTCTCCTGCTATTTCTCTTTCTCCCTCCCTCTATTTCTCTCTCCCTCTATTTCTCTCTCTCTCTCTCTTCTTCTCTTTATCTTTCTTTCTCTCTTCCTCTATAGCTCTCTCCCTCTTTTTCTCTCTCTCTTCCTCTCTCTCTCCCCCCTCCCTCTCCCTCTGTCTCTCTTTCGCCTTTGCATGAACCAAAATCCTCTTCTCTAGAGGGGGAAGCTGCCCAAAGACAGCTGTTGGCTTATTCAGCTGCTAAGCCATTTTAATTACCCGGGATCAGTGGAAAAACAGGCCACGGATAAAGCAAGGCCCATTTCCCTCCCCCAAAGGGGTGGACTGTCTCCTGAAGAGCAGCTTGTCTCTTTGATTAAATTTTGACATGAGAGCTAAAGATGCTCCAGCTTGTGGGGAGGGAGCCCTCATTTGACAAAACCTTTGAGAGAAAGAGCAGAGAGACCTCACTCTGAGTCTGGAGCAAGCCAAAACCTGTTCGTGAGAGAAGCAATTGAAGGAGGAGGAGGAGGAGAAGGGGGGGAGGAAGAAGAAGAGGAGGAGGAGGAGGAAGGAGAGGAGGAAGAGGAGGAGGAAGAGGAAGAAAGAAGAAACAGGAGAAGGAGAAGGAGAAGAAGAAGAAGAAACAGGAGAAGGAGGAGAAGAAGAAGAAGAGGAGGAGGAGGAGGAGGAGGAGGAGGAAGAAAGAAGAAACAGGAGAAGGAAAAGGAGAAGAAGGAGAAGAAGAAGAAAAAGAAGAAAAAGAAGAAAAAGAAGAAGAAGAAGAAGAAGAAGAAGAAGAAGAAGAAGAAGAAGAAGAAGAAGAAGAAGAAGAAGAAAACACACACACAGAGAGAAAAAAAACAGAATTTTTGGGCCAGCTTTGAAACTCCCCCCCCCTCTTTTTTTAAACAAAAACTCCAAGTTGGTTTTGGAAAAATTGAGGAATTTAGCTGAGGCCGGCCAGCCAGCGCATCCCAAGGATATTGTCTACTGCGTGAGGAAGAGGGAAGGAGGGAAAGAGACGCAAATTAACATCGTAAAATTGGGCGTGACTCACTTAAGAACCGCCTTGCTTAGCAATTAAAATTCTGGTCGACCTTGTGGTCATAAGTCGAGGACTAGTGCCTGCAAGAACGCTTATACTTTCAACAAAGTTTGAAAATATTCGGGGGGGGGGTCAGAGTGGAGTTACATCAGCTGTTTTATGCTCAGGTAAAATGTCTATGGAGATCCTCAATCATCCAGGTCCCAAAGATGCTTTTCCTAAAGGCAAGTGGACTTCCTTGGTAAATGAAATTGCCTGGTTATGCTCAGGTAATCCAAAATCCATATTTTTAGCACCCTCACACTAGTGACTGATGGAAACAAATGATGGATGATCTAGTCCAGGGGTCGGCAACCTTAAACACTCAAAGAGTCACAAAGGTCCTAACCGGAAGCCCCCTGTTCAATTCTGGAGCCAACCGGAAGTCCATTTTCCCCACCATAGAGTCTCCTCCTAGCGCGGCGTCCTTTTTCCTCTGCCGACCGGAAGTCCAGTTCCCCCCACCATAGAGTCTCCTCCTAATGCAGCATCCTTTTTCCTCTACCTGTCCTAACTGAAAGCCCTATCAATTGTGGAGCCGACTGGCAACAGGGAGCCGCAGCAGAGGGATGAAAGAGCCACATGCGGCTCCAGAGCCGTGGGTTGCTGATCCCTGATCTAGTCTAAAAATCTGGAGGCATCTAACTGTCTTCACTTGGTCTGCACAAGAAATATGCAACGTGGATTGGCCCCTTTAAATCAACGGAAGACATTCAAAAACGCTTCTCGGCCTTTTGGGCTAAAATCTCATCTCATCTGTGTAACATTTTTCACGCTGGCTCTGCAAATTAGTTCAGTCTCATTATTCCCACACCACCGAGTACAACCCATTGTCCACAACCAGTGGCATGAGGTTTTAAATTCCAGTGGGACAGGTTGGTCATATTCTTAACCGCTACCCCTCGTGGCCTGGAAAAAGAAAAAGCTTGCTTCTTAATTAAGATTTGGCAATTGCAGCTCCACTGTAAATACCTCGCTTTCTTCCTTCCTTTTTTTTTTTAAACAAAGCCCCTTAATTGAACAAATATTGAGAGGATAAAAATAATTGTGAGCTTGTCAGTTGTCAAGATAACGGCCTCAAAAGATGAAGGGGAGATTTAGCGGGCCATCTGATAAAGAAAACCCCTTGATGAAGGCTAGCTATAATTCTAATCTAATTAAACAATCCGACACTTTAGCCAGCAATTTAACAAATTAAGAGACTTCATCAATCCAATCAATTATGGCTTCTGGAGCTAAAGAACAAGGGCCCGGTTATCTAGCCCTGAGCATAAGTAAGTTGTGGGGCTGACACAACACAAGGGAAATATTGCTTCAATTGATCCAGGCTTTCCCTCAGGAAGTTTGGATAAATAAAGCTGTAAATCAAGGCTGTCCAACCTTGGCAACTTTAAGACTTGTGGAGTTGAAGACTTGTGGACTTCAACTCCCAGAATCCCCCAGTCTGGGGAACGTGTCCCAGGAACGTGTCCCCCAGAATCCCCCAGCCTGGGGGAAACGTGTCCCCCAACCTAAGTCCACGATCTTAAAGTTGACTTGTGGACTCCAATTCCCAGAATCCACCAGCCTGGGGAATTCTGGGAGTTGTAAGTCCACGGGCTTCAAGTTGCCATGGTTGGGCACCCCTCTTGTAAAGGGTATTTGCCAGCTCCCTTTAAAACCCTCCAAAGGTTGAGGAACATCAAACCATGGTCTGCTCTTTCTTGGAACACCCTGAGTTTTCAAGCCTGTCCCGGTGCCAAGATGTCCATGCAAAGATCTAATCCAAGCACCATCTTTTCCTTAGAAGACCCAGCTACATCTCTTGCAACACCCACGTGCTATATCTCCCCACCTAGACAAACCCACCAGGATCTTTTTCGATCAACCCTGCTTTCTAGGCCAAAAGAGAAAAGATGATGGTGCTCAGAGGAGAACCTTGGCTTTTGGCACCCAAAATGTCACGTTAAAAGGCGAGGAGATATCTATCCCAACAAGAACCCTCTGAGGTGGGTTGGGCTGAGAGAGACTGACTGGTCCAAGGTCACACAGCCAGCTTTCATGCCTAAGCCGGGACTAGAACTCCCAGTCTCCTGGTCATTGGTCACCCAGCCAGCTTTCATGCCTAACATGGGACTAGAACTCCCAGTCTCCTGGTCATTGGTCACCCAGCCAGCTTTCATGCCTAACATGGGACTAGAACTCCTAGTCTCCTGATCATTGGTCACCCAGCCGGTTTTCATGCCTAACATGGGACTAGAACTCCCAGTCTCCTGGTCATTGGCCCAAAATCACACAGCCAGCATTCATGCCTAATGCAGGACTAGAACTCCCAGTCTCCTGTTGATTGGTCCAAAGTCACCCAGCCAGCTTTCATGCCTAACATGGGACTAGAACTCCCAGTCCCCTGGTCATTGGTCCAAAGTCACCCAACCAGCTTTCAGGCCTAAGGTGGGACTAAAACTTAAGAGTCTCCTGGTCATTGGCCCAAAGTCAAATAGCCAGCTTTCACACCGAAGGCGGAACTAGAACTCCCAGTCTCCTGCTAATGGGCTCAAAGTCACCCAGCTGGCTTTCATGCCTAAAGCAGAACTAGAACTCCCGACCTCCTGCTTTCTAGGCTGATGCACAGTCTGATGGAGCTATCTTTTCCAACCCGTGCTGGGTTAAAATTGACCTTGGACCGCTGGAGGTCTTGAGGCTACAGGTTGCTGACCCTGCGATACGGCCTCCTCTGAAAGCACAAACTGGACCCATTCCCTTTCTCTCTTCCAGCCCCAGTGAAGGTCTTCCTTGTTCAGCTTGGGGGGAAAAAAGATTCCTCTTTTCTCACTCTTCTTTTTGGTCTTCATGCTTTTCTCCCCCCATCCCCGGTCCTCCCCACCCCACCATTCAGGCATCCGGAGACGTGCAGTTTCACTCTCCGAGGACTTGGGGTCGCCGATGGTTTCTTCCTCTCCCCAAGCCGAGATACCTGTTGTGGGAAGCCGCACCCTGCTCATTTCCAGCCTTAACTTGCAAGCGTTCAAGTTCTGGCTGATCTCTTGCCATACCTGTCGGGACCTGTAGCTGCCACTGCTGCTGCCCCTCCCCCCCAATTCTCTTTGAACAGGCCATTAATTTCGTAAGGTTCACCGAAAGCAGCTACAAAACCCACCCCCGTCAACCAAGGCTTTGGCACCCTGGTGAATCCATTTCCTCACCGAGGATATTCTGTATTTCCAGGCAGAGCCCTCACCTTAGAGTGACCTTAATGCAGAATAACGGAAGGCTTGGAAGGGACTTTGGAGGTCTTCTAGTCCAACCCCCTTCTCAAGCAGGAAACTCTATACCATTCCAGAAAAACGGTTTTCAATCTTTCCTAAAAAAAAACCTCCAGTGATGGAGCACCCACAACTTCTGGAGACAAGTTATTCCACGGATGAATTGTGCTAACTGTCAGGAAATTTCTCCTTAGTTCTAGGTTGCTTCTCTCCTCTATTAGTTTCCACCCATTGCTTCTTGTCCTGCCTTCAGGTGCTTTGGAGAATAGCTTGACTCCCTCTTCTTTGTGGCAGCCCCTGAGATATTGGAACACCGCTATCATGTCACCCCTAGTCCTTCTACATCAGTTACACTGAACCTTCATGTGTGGACCTGGTCTTTCACACCTGACAATCTTTTTTTTTTTTTGAAAAGCCAAAGGTTCTTATTTTGCAACCCCTCTCATGTTATGGACAGAGATTCCTGACTGGGCAAGATTTTAATTAGAGTTAAATTCAAGGATAGATTTCCTTTTCCTGAATGTTGGCTCAACCCGGAATCAGTCGGAAGAATCCCACTTATACTAACGGCACAGATTTCAGTAAGATCATCGGTCCGTCCGTCCGTCCGTCCATCCATCATCTCCATCCATCCATCCATCCATCCATCCATCCATCCATCCATCCATCCATCATCTCCATCCATCATCTTCACCCATCTATCCATCATCTCCATCCATCCATCCATCCATCCATCATCTCCATCCATCCATCATCTCCATCCATCCATCCATCATCTTCACCCATCTATCCATCATCTCCATCCATCCATCCATCCATCCATCCATCCATCATCTCCATCCATCCATCCATCCATCCATCATATCCATCCATCCATCATCATTATCTATCTATATCTATCATCTATCTATCTATCTTTCTATCTATCTCCATCCATCCATCTATCATCTCCATCCATCAATCCATCCATCATCTCCATCCATCCATCCATCCATCCATCCATCCATCCATCCATCCATCCATTATTATCTATCTATCTATCTATCTATCTATCTATCTATCTATCTATCTATCTATCTATCTATCTTCTATCTATCATCTATCTATCTATCCATCCATCCATCCCATCTATGTATCATCCATCCATCCATCCATCCATCCATCCATCCATCCATCCATCCATCCATCCATCCATCCATCCATCCATCCATCCATCTATCTATCTATCTATCTATCTATCTATCTATCTATCTATCTATCTGTCTATCATCACTAGTATCTACCTATCCATCCATCCCTCCATCTCAGTGAACAAACATGGAATTTATCGAGGTTGGCAGATTGAACTTTTCCTAATCCGTGTTCTGATTCACCCAATGAGAAAAGCAGAGCAACCATGACAAAAACAAACAACAACAAAAACAGCCCCCTTTGTGGGTCAGACTGCCTTCTTTGTTTTTAAAAAAGAATCTTCAATGAGATTTTCAATCAGTTTCAAACCTATTTACCTGTCACAGCTCTCAGGTGGAACGGAAGCATTGGTCTGGGGCGGGAAGATGCAGGCAAGGGCTAAAGTTCTTTAATGAAGGAATTAGCACGATGTATTGAAGGAATCTCTTTTCTGGATGAGATCAATACCTTCCAAATGTGTGGTTAATTCGGGGCCTGCCAGATAGAAGAATGTGGTTGGGCTAAAGTGCCAAGCAATGAATGAAGCTGCTGAATAATTGATGGAAGCAGAAAAGAAGAAAGGAGAGAGAGAGGAGGAGGAGTTGGCTCCCAATTTGCTTCTACTGGCCCTTCCAATTGAAAGAACAGGACTTTACAGAAGCTCAAAAAGGGAATTATCCTTTCTTTCTTTCTTTCTTTCTTTCTTTCTTTCTTTCTTTCTTTCTTTCTTTCTTTCTTTCTTTCTTTTCTTTCTTTTTTCCTTTCTTGCTAGCTACATCAATATATATCATCTACTGTATCTATATCATCTATCTCCATCTCTCTCATTCTCTATCATCTATCACTATTTATCATCTATCTATCTATCTATCTATCTATCTATCTATCTATCTATCTATCTATCTATCTATCTATCTATCTATCTATCTATCTATCTATCTATCTATCTATCTATCTATCATCTATCTCACTATCTCACTATCTATATCTATCTATCTATCTATCTATCTATCTATCTATCTATCTATCTATCTATCTATCTATCTATCTATCATCTATCTATCTATCTATCTATCTATCTATCTATCTATCTATCTATCTATCTATCTATCTATCTATCTATCTATCATCTATCTATCTATCATCTATCTATCTATCTATCTATCATCTATCTATCATCTATCTCACTCTCACTATCTATATCTATCTATCTATCTTTCTTTCTTTCTTTCTTTCTTTCTTTCTTTCTTTCTTTCTTTCTTTCTTTCTTTCTTTCTTTCTTTCTTTCTTTCTTTCTTTCTTTCTTTCTTTCTTTCTTTCTTTCTTTCTTTCTTTCTTTCTTTCTTTCTTTCTTTCTTTCTTTCTTTCTTAACTGTCCATCTTCCTCATAGGGCTGACATATAGGTGCCAAGGGATACTAAAAGAAGAAAGAAAAACACCTGTACTGCAAAAGGTAAAACATTTTCCCATGTTTCACAGATTTAAAAAAAACAACACAAAAAACCCAGTAACAAAACCTATGTTACATTTGCTTTTCGCTACACATATCTATATGAGCAACCTGCCAGGAATTCTCCAACTCTCACACAATTTCGAGGACAACAGTCATGCCCGAAAAATGTCAGAAACCTTTGCAATACTTAGTAAATTAATATTTCCTGTTAGATCCATAAATCGTATCGGTTAATAAATCCTGATCCTCCCCACCCACTCCCTTTTCTTTTAACATCAACTGCAGGCATCTTACACTAACTCCATCTAATTGCAAAGTCGAGTAGGAGTACCAGGGGGATTATAATCAAAGCAAATAATGAAAAAACAAGGAGGTGTTTGATTTTAAAAAAAAAGACTCCTCAGATGTCAAAGGATTGATAAAACAAGGGAATGGAGATTAAACTTGATTCGTGGCTATGAAAACTTTATTATTAATTTAGGGAAAGGGAATAGAAAAGACAAGAAGGATGAAAGGAGAGATTGCTAGACTGGTGTCTCAGGAGGGTACCTACAGCATTCCTGTTATGGGGGGTGGGGAATCAGGAAAAAGAACATCCAATCCTAGAGAGACTCACCTGTTCTTCTCCATTTTTTTTTTAAATGAGTTTTTTAAAATGAGTGAATCCTGAATGCATGAAAAAGATTCTCCGATCTAACTCAGGATGTTCACAACTCCCACCGAGACAAGCTTTGTTTCAGCTGGTGTTGGTTCAATCAGCCACAACTGGCTGGATTTATACAACTTATGAAGTCACCCACTGTAGTTGACTGAGCACTGGTTCTCATCTTGTGTTAAACCTTCTCAGTTAGCCTTTGTCAGCTGGGACTCGTAGGAGTGAAACACAGCCCCGCAACACATCTGATTTAAGGGCTCCCTCTGAATTTATTTATTTGTATTTATTTATTTGTCAACACGTGTACAAGATAACAGGTATGATACAAACATAAACAAAAGCAAAGTATGTATAGGTAAATTTGGACAATAGGACAGGGACGGTAGGCACGATGGTGCGCTTATGCACGCCCCTTACAGACCTCTTAGGAATGGGGTGAGATCGACTGTAGATAGTCTAAGGCAGGGGTGGCCAAACTATGGTTCTTTGAGGACCTGTGGACTTCAACTCCCAGAATTCCTGAGCTAGCCATGCATGCATGGCTGGCTCAGGAATTCTGGGAGTTGAAGTCCACAGGTCCTCAAAGAACCATAGTTTGGCCACCCCTGGTCTAAAGTTAAAGTTTTGGGGGTTTGGGGAAGAAACCACAGAGTCAGGTAGTGCATTCCAGGCATTGACCACTCTGTTGCTGAAGTCGTATTTTCTGCAGTCGAGTTTCGAGCGGTTTACATTGAGTTTGAATCTATTGTGTGCTCGTGTATTGTTGCGGTTGAAGCTGAAGTATTCATTGACAGGTAGGACATTGTGGCAGATGATTTTATGAACTACATTTAGATTAGATCGAAGCTGACGTAGCTCTAAGTTGTCTAAGCCCAAAATTTCAAGTCTGGTGGAATAAGGAATTCTGTTGTGAGCAGAGGAGTGGAGGACTCTTCTTTTGAAATATTTCTGGACTCTCTCAATTGTATTACTGTCTGATATGCAGTGCGGGTTCCAGACAGGTGAGCTGTATTCGAGGATTGGTCTGGCAAATGTTTTGTATGCTCTGGTTAGCAGTGTAATATTGCCAGAGAAGAAGCTACGCAATTTAGCCTCTGCACCTGTTCACAGCTGAAGTCTCCCCTGCACACAATAACCTCTGACTTGGAATTCAGGGTAGGTTCATTGCTGGCATTGCAGAGACGACCATCGAATCCTCGACTTCCGACCACAACGGGGTCCCAACATTTCCAGGGCTAAGCAAGACAGCTGTGAAGGGAATCACCGGCGTTGGTAAGCTAGAAGATCCTTCAGATTTTTCTCGTAAGGTTTTTGGAGACCAGAGTTCGCCTGTCTAGGAATGAGAGACAGGTAGTCCTTGACTTACGACTGCGCTGAAGCCCAAAATTTATGTCGCTGAGCGAGACATTTGTTAAGGGAGATTTGCCCCCATTTTACGACCTTTCTGGCCGCAGTTACTAAGTGAATCACGGCAGTTGATAAGTTAGTAACACGTCTGTTAAAGTGAATCTAGCTTCCCCCGTTGACGTTGCTTGTCCGAAAGTCGCAAAAGGGGATCACATGACCCCGGGAGACATAAACCGTCATAAACTGCAACCGTCATAAATAGGAACCAGTTGCCAAGTGTCCAAATTCTGACCACCATCCCATGGGGATGCTGCAATGAGTCCCCAGGGAGTAGGGTGGCATATAAGAACACTAAAATAAATAATAAATAAATAATGGTCGTAAGTGTGAAAAACAATCCTAAGCCACTTCGAACGGTCATTAAACAAATGACTGTAAGTCAAGAATTACCTGTAGAACATGTTGGCACATGTTCAAAGAACACTTTTTTTCTTGTCAGGAAGATTCTGCTAATTCAGGAAATTCCTCAATAGCCCCTTGCCTTGGCTTGGAAAGTAAATCCTTATCTCTCCTATATATTTTTTGTTCCTACCTAAGGAGGGTTTCCAGAAATTTGACTTGAGTCGGGGAAAGGCCGTGAGCAGGTTTCAACACATCCCACCATTTTCCAGGCCTGATGAGTCACCTCTTTTTCCCTTCTCCCTCATCAAAACTGACAGCCAAATCACAACACCCACACAATAAAAAAAAAACCAACCATTTCTCTCTTGCTCTCCCCCCATCTGCAGGAAGAAACCTTACCCAACCTGAAAACGAGATGTCCTGCTGCAACTTGCTTAGCCTCGAAGGCAGCCATCAAAGGGGGGAGAGCGCCAAGGAATGCAACCTTTCTCTTGTGGTAGAGGATTGGGCCCTCTCCTGGGTAAACAAGGAAGGGTTGGGTGTGTGAGAGGCACAGAGGTGGGGGTGTGTGCCTTAGCTTTCAAAGGAATGTGCCAGTTATGCATTGCCCTGAAAATTAAAGGCAGGAGAACCAAGCAATCTTCTGACCAAACTTCCTAAGAAAACCATCACGGCAGAGATTAGTCAAAAGTTAAGTTGGTGTGCTGGCATTCTGCCTGGTCTTATCAGGTTCCTTCAGAATTCCTCAAGGGTCTATGTCATTGGCAATTATCTGCATCTGAGAAGGGTTTGGCGACAACGGAGGAAAACCATGAGTTTGCTTCACTCTTGACATCACCTGGTTGAAATCCTTGTGCATTCCTTTGAAATCCCCCAATCCTTCTTTTGAGATTTGAATCTTGCCCAAATTTGGTGGGCACTCTTTAAGCAAGATTAGAAGGCTCGTGCTGGAGCCATCGCCTAGCTCAGGGGTCGGCAACCTTAAACACTCAAAGAGCCATTTAGACCCCTTTCCCACAGAAAACACCGGGAGCCACAGAACCCTTCCCGTGTTAGCGGGGGGAGACAATCCCCCGGAGGTCGATGGATCTTTGCTTCCCTTTTGAAGTCATTCTTACTTAGAAAATAAAACCGAGATTCAAATCTAATTAACAAAATATTTATTTCAGTAGAAAATAACAAAAAGAATCCTTATTAAGCTACATCTTATCGGCTAATGAATAAATCACTCCTACCTTCGGCAGAAATGGCGGAAGAGAAAAAAAGGAGTTGACTTCAGGAATGCAGACATGCGTAATAGAATGTATCATACATCTGCTTGACCATAAATACAAGAAACAGTAGAAAACATAGAGATGCACAAACTGACAATATTCACATCGTGACATCCCGTGCCTGACTATTTCCTGAGCGGCCACAGAACTAGCATATGTAGTTGAATTAAACCGTTCTGTTTTCTTCTGAAACTTTTCTTTTCTTGGATTTATCCATGGTTGGCCTGCTGGGGGTCAAAAAGCTCAATAAACCGTGTGCCGGCGGGTATCACACATTGGCGGTTGTGACGTATATTTTGAGCGACAGGGAGCCGCAGCAGAGGGATGAAAGAGCCACATGCGGCTCCAGAGCTGCGGGTTGCTGACCCCTGGCATAGCTGATGAGTAGAGATGGTAACCACCTCAAGAGGAAAGCGCCCGTGGAAAGCTCCCGCGCCGCGAACGGCAGCAGCGTCTTCGGCTCTGCGCCGAACAACAGCTATTAACCGCACCGGCAGGAACCCACCTCTGGTTCTGATGATGTTACCTAGTTTGCTAATGAAATGTCCGTAAGAAAACAACCAAGCTCAGAGATCCCACAGCAGGATGGAAAAATTGGCCATCCCCGCCACCTACCTGGAGATGTTTCTAAGAATGCCATCCAAAACCAACAGGAGATCAGACCACTTCCAATTCTGACTGCCCAGGAATTTCTACCTCTTTTGTTCAGAGCACCTTCTCGAATGCCTGGCTGACAAGCCTCACCTTGCTTTGCCTTTTGGGAGAGAAGATTTAATTGCTCAGCCCCTACCCTCTTGGGGTCCCGTTCCCCCATCCGGCCTCTCTTTTCCCTTCTGCTCATTCTCTGCCTGGCTTAAGGCTATAATTCCTCTCTGACTACTCAGGCAAAATTTTTCCCTTTTCCCTTCATGAAAGGAAGGAAGGAAATGCCAGCATTGCTTCTCGCTCATTTGCTGGGGGAGAACTGGGGAATTAAAGCACATTTCCAGCTTGGGGGGAGAGGGATTAAGAGCCAGGATTGTTAGGATGAGAATAAAATCTCATAGAGGCGACGTTTTGGATCTTTACTTGGAATCCAGACAGTTAGAAATAAAACCGAGATTAAATGTCTAATAGAAAATATTTATTTCAGTACAAAAACAATAAATCCTGAATAATTACATCTTTGCTAAGAAACACGACCGTTCAGGTCAAGAGCTAAGGCAGAAGAAAAATTAATGGTGGTTTAGGAATGCACACATGCGCAAAGAACATCATATCACGTGTTCTGCTTATATTGGAATGTACATAATATTAGATAGGGGTGCATCACTCTGCATAGACATACAACTGACAATATTCACTACGTGACACAGCAACTCTAAGATGTGTGGACTTGAACTCCCAGAATTCCCCAGCCAGCATGGAGACAACTGAGTTTTTCCTTGAAGACGTTTCACTCCTCATCCAAAAAGCTTCTTCCGTTCCAACGTCAGAATTGAAGAAGCTTCTTGGATGAGAAGCGCCACATCTTCAAGCAAAAACAAAGAAAGTCCAGTTGCCTTTTGCAAAAGCATTTCTGGGACATGGAGGACTGAGAATCTCCACAGACAGAAAGAAGTAGAAGGTAATTATTCTAGAAGCTTCTGCTCATTTGTGGCAACCATCTTGCAAATGGCCCAAGCCGAACGTCATTTGCAAGTGGCTCACGGGACATTCTCAGATTTGCAAACCTGCCAAGCATATCCAATGGAAAAAGGAGACACAAGAGACTGGGTGGAGAATTCAACATTAAGTAGCAAATCCATAATTAATTCCCCATGTTGGCCTGCGAAAACGGCAACCCCATGGTTTCCTCCCCCCCCACGGCATTCTCTTTACGAGAAAACGGAGAGCGATCCAAAGGAGCTTCAGTATGCAGGACTCCAAAGGGGAAAGGCTGACTAACTAAATGAAATCGCCCAATCAATATTCTGGATCCAAACAAAACATTTTGACATTTCTAAAGGAGGCCTTTTGTTCCCCAACTGTTGATCTGGCCGCTTTGTCAAATGTTTGCATTCCGGGAGCCTCAACTGGCAGAGAACATCTGAAGGCTGATGGATGCCTTTCCTCCTTCCCATGTCAGTTCCAAGCAGCATCAGAATGTCAATTGCATTTGCAACTGACAACAACAGAGGCAGCCCGCCTGCCTTGCAGCTGAGTTTGGGTGCACACATCAACAAGGTTGCCTTCCAGAGGTGGGTTTCAGCAGGTTCTGACCAGTTCTGGAGAACTGGTAGTGAAAATTTTGAGTAGTTCGGAGAACCAGTAAAGGAAATTTTGAGTAGTTCGGAGAACCAATAGAGGAAATTTTGAGTAGTTCGGAGAACTGGTAGAGGAAATTTTGAGTAGTTCGGATAACCGATAGCGGAAATTTTGAGTAGTTCAGAGAACTGGTAAATACCACCACTGACTGGCCCCACCCCCATCTATTCTCTGCCTCCTGAGTCCCAGCTGATCGGGAGGAAATGGGGATTTTGCAGTAACCTTCCCCTGAAGTGGGGAGAGAATGGAGATTTTGCAGTGTCCTTTCCCTGCCACGCCCACCAAGCCACGCCACACCCACCAAGCCACGCCCACAGAACTGGTAGTAAAAAAAAATTGAATCCCATCACGGTTGTCTTGGACTAAAGTAGACTTTTTTTGACCATCCAATTCAAGCCTGTTTACACCTAACTTCTCTAGTCTAGCATTCTCCAGATACGCCAAGCGGAGACCCCATGAACCACAGGCCCCCGTGATTGTCCAAGTGTAGAAGGTATTTCAGGCAGTCCTACACTTAGGAAGAATCATTCAGTGACTGTTTGAAGTTAGACTTAGAATTTAAAATAGCTTCATTGTCACTTTCAAATGTACACTAATCGGCATACATTAAATAATAAATAATAAGGTAGGGTTAAGAACTAAGATGCGTCTTATACTCCAAAACTAAGGTGCGTCTTATACTCCGAAAAATACGGTACCTGTATTAGAGGGAACAAGACTAGACCAAGGACTTGGGGATACATAGGTACACCACCTGTCCACAACTTTGGGGATTAGGATCTATCACGAAACAGCAACAAGATTCATGCCCTGAACCCCCCCAAAACGCTGAATATAGATTTCAGAAATAGAGGAGAGGAAAAAACAGACACCAAGGTTCAAGGGGACAGATGTTTAACTTTAATCCCTGGTGCAGTTGTGGTCTCCAGGGAGCTCAAAGGAGGCACCAGGACCAACACACAAAAGATCCCTGAATCCAGGAGAGAGGAGAATACATCATAAAAAAAAGAGACTCAGAGTAACTCCATCTTACTTAATTATGCTAAGTGTAAGTTGGTCTGGAGAATTGCTTTGGCAGGATGTCAAGGCTCATGCCAAGTCCTTCAAAGCTGGCCAACTCATGAAAGAGGAACGACTTGCATTTCTGGAACGCTCTTTATTGCTATTAGTCTAATGCAGGGCGTTTCTCAACCTTGACAGCTCGGGGACGGGTGGACTTCAACTCCCAGAATTCCCCACCCAGGGAGGTTGAGAAACCCTGGTCCAAGGTAACACAGTCTTGAAAGCCTGCAAAACCATTCTCTGGATCAAGGTATACCTAGGCATTACTCTGAGTCTCTTTTTGATGTTTCCTTCTCTCTCCTGGATTCATGAATCTTTTCTGTTAATGGTTCTGCTTCCTTGTCTGCATTCCCAGGATCTGCTGGCCATTCCACCACAGCCGTGGACAACACTGAATTAGGAAGAACCTTCTCGCAGATGTTCAAACACACCTAGTTTTCCAGTATTTCAATCAACCACCTCAATGGTATCCTGGCAAGAACAGGTAAACCCAAGTCATCTCCATACCCTGGGAAAGGTGGCTGCACATCCTCCACCTGCCTCCCGATAACATCAGAATATAGTTATTTTGGGATGGCAGCGAATGAGCAACCTTGTCTGAATCTTGATCTGACTCATGGCATGCTTTGGCTGCCCATCACTGCGCAGAGAGGAAGAGGAACAGCTCCGTGTAGGAAATTTCATGTTTCATTCCAAGATGATCTGCCTCAGTACACAATGTTAAAAAAATAACTCTGAGGGA
Organism: Diadophis punctatus similis; assembly: GCA_023053685.1. NCBI lineage: Eukaryota > Metazoa > Chordata > Lepidosauria > Squamata > Dipsadidae > Diadophis > Diadophis punctatus. The sequence goes on along the minus strand of JALIGW010000024.1, from coordinate 1,990,623 downwards.
TTGGGGGAAAAGAACCAGGAAATCCACAGACATTCAAAATTGGAATCTTTCCACCAGATTTCTGTGGCTGCTGAAGCAAGCAATGCAAACAGCTTCTCTTTGGCTAACCTAGATTTTCACCCATGTCACCTGTTTTGTGGAAGCTGCATTGGCTTCCAATTTGCTTGCTTTAGCCTTTAATATGTGGTGTGAAGGGCTATTTGCTTGCTTTATTACTAATGTTAAGGAGTTATTATGCTGTTGAGCATGTACACAGCAAAATAGTGATTGTGGTTGTGGTGTTGCAGTTTGATATGAATGCTATTCAGTCAATAAACAGATACGTTTAGTATTTACAAATAGTTTACTTAAAGTAGTAGCAAAGTTCAGTAGGAAGTCCAAGTCATACACAGTAAGTCAGTCAATGCGAAGATTCTTCTTCTTCCCTATCTTTGTTTTAACTAACAAAGATTACAGCTAACAATCAAATCTACACTATCACGGATAGTTACTCTTTTCACAGCAGCTCTTCACAGCAATTTCACACAGACACCAAGTCAATTACTCAACAGTGAAGCAGCAGAGATAATAAGCAGAGAGTCAGCACCCCGGAACACACCTTCAAACACTCATACACATTCAGAGCATGCTCTCTTGCTGCCTTATATAGTAATCAGCCTACAATTTATTTAAAGCGATATACACATAACATTGATTTGTGGCTTGTTCATATATTAGCAAACCCAATCATTTGAACAGGGTCCAAATCAATTACAGATCCAATTCAAGTTGTCACCTTTAAAGCCCTTCATTGCCTTGGAGGACCATCTTTTCCCAGATGTATCTACCCAACCCACCAGAACAGGAAGGCAAGGGATGTTATGGGTCCTCCTCTTTTAAGGAGGTCCATCTGGTGAGACTAAGAAGGACCTTCTCTTTGGTGGATCCCTATCATCCCTCCAGAAATAAGATTTAGCCTTCACACTTCAAGGAAGGTCTTGAAGACGTGGTTTTGCCAGCAGGCCTGGGGACCTCAGGATGAAAATATTGTGAAAGTATTTACAGACCCCTCACATCCTGGACATAAATTGTTTCAACTCCTACCCTCAAAACGATGCTATAGAGCACTGCACACCAGAACAACTAGACACAAGAACAGTTTTTCCCCGAACGCCATCACTCTGCTAAACAAATAATTCCCTCATTAGTCTGAATTACTATTAGTCTTCTCATCGTTCCCATCACCCATCTCCTCCCACTAATGACTGTATGACTGTAACTTTGTTGCTTGTATCCTTACGATTTATATTGACTAGTTCCTAATATGATTTGATTGCTTATCTGTACCCTGTGACTATCATTAAGTGTTGTACCTTATGATTCCTGACAAACATATATTTTCTTTTATGTACACTGAGAGCATATGCACCAAAGACAATTTCCTTGTGTGTCTAATCACACTTGGCCAATAAAAAATTCTATTCTATTCTATTCTATTCTATTCTATTCTATTCTATTCTATTCTATTCTATTCTATTCTATTCTATTCTATTCTATTCCATTCCATTCCATTCCATTCCTCTATTCTATTCTATTCTATTCTATTCTATTCTATTCTATTCTATTCTATTCTATTCTATTCTATTCTTCATTCCAATATCTATTCTATTCTATTCTATTCTATTCTATTCTATTCTATTCTATTCTATTCTATTCTATTCTATTCTATTCTATTCTATTCTATTCCATTCCATTCCTCTATTCTATTCTATTCTATTCTATTCTATTCTATTCTATTCTATTCTATTCTATTCTATTCTATTCTATTCTATTCTTCATTCCAATATCTATTCTATTCTATTCTATTCTATTCTATTCTATTCTATTCTATTCTATTCTATTCTACTCTACTCTACTCTACTCTACTCTATTATTCCATTCCATTCCATTCCATTCCATTCCATTCCATTCCATTCCATTCTATTCTATTCTACAGAGCCCATCAATTGGTTGTTTAATTGTTGTCACCAGTTGTTGGGTAGCCATATACATTTTCTTAATGAATATATAAATTTCACAGGTGCCCCCAAATCCCATTTCCCCCTGGGTCCAATCTTGCAGCAAATCTCAGCAAGAGATGGGGAAGGCGGGGCATTTTCCTCCACTTTACCTCTGAAAAGAGGTCAATAAAATACGTGATGTGCAGGGCAACTCTTGTTTCCAAAAAGAAATTCATTTTTTCCACTTCACACGCAAGAAAAGAGAAGGAAAAGAGGGGAAATGAAACCATGAGTGATTTATTACCAAGGTGGCAGGAGCTCCTTGGGTAGACCTTGGCATGAGATTCTCTGCAGGCCTTGAGAAGAAGATCCATTCCATCAATGCCACCCCAGAAGGTGAAGCAAGTGCTGGATACTCAATACTGTTTTTTTTGGGGGGGGGGGTTTGATGCCAAACTATCTTTTATGACTTCAATATGGGGAGGACCTCAAAGACTTGAACCAAATCCAGATGCTCAAGGAGCCAACAACCCAACTCCGTCAGCCTTTCATAAGATAGAGAAGACCTGGCTGTTCTCCCAGGCTTTGGATCAGGGTGGAGAAGACCTCTTCTATGATGGATGGTTAGTTAACAGTTTATCCTTGGCCACTGGGTGGCGGTTATGGTTGAGATGCTTGTTTTTAATCTTGTAACCAGCCAGGGCCAGTTGTGAAAAAGGGGCGGCTAAATAATACCAATACATATCAATACATATCAATACCAGTAGCTTTTCAAACGTGGGAGGAAAAAGCAGAATGTGGCAGAATTCTCCCTTAATGGAACAGGAGAACTTCAGCCCTTACCGAAATTATAGATTTAGACAAACGGTTGCGTAGAAGGCAACTCCCTACACAAAATCTGTCAGGGGTAAGTATTTATTTACAGACTTTTGATTTTTGCGCTTCATCCATGCATGAGAGGCTACCATTCCCTTCTAATGCGGAATGTTAATATTTTACTTCTCTTTTGTTTTTCTTAACAGCCGTATTTTGCTTGCCAGATCGGTCTAGGAAGCAGCGAAATAAATAAACAAGCACAGGTCTGTTCAGGCCGAATGGCCAGGATGGATTTGATTTGTATCATCAAAGCCACGTCTGTATTGTTTCGATCTGCCTTTCCAAATCAGCATCTCACACTAAGTCCAAACGATTCAGGGAAATAATTCAGCTTGCGTGGGAGGGGAGGGCCCACCTTTTCAGCGGGTGTTCGAACGCCAGAGGCACCTGGCGAACCAGGTCATTCTGCAATTTATTATTAATTCAACGTTATTTATACGGCCATCCAACTCACACATGGGTGGCTTACAACAACATCAAAAGCGTAACATTCCCCACCCACCCCCATTATGGCAGCAACACCAGGGGTGGGATTGAAAATTTTTAGCAACCGGTTCGCTGCCCGGTTGCTGGGTGGGCGTGGCCATGGGGGCCTCCTGCACCATGCTGGGTGGGCGTGGCCTACTTGGCCTCCTGCACCATGGTGGGAGGGGGGCATTTTCACCCTCCACAGGCTCCGAAGGGTTTCCTCGAGCCTCCAGGAGGGCGAAAACGACTTCCGCCAGGCACCGGAGGCCCTCCGGAGGCCGGAAATGGGCCCATTTCTGGACTTCCGGTAGGCCTGTTTTTCACCCTCCCCAGGCTCCGGAGGTTTTCTTTGAACCTCTGGGAGGGCGAAAACGGACTCCCCCGAGCTCTGGAGGCCCTCCGAAGGCCAGAAACAGACCCGTTTCTGGACTTCCGGTAGGCCCATTTTTCACCCTCCCAGAGCCTCCATGTGGATCTCTGCACTTACCTGGCATCAAAAACGGGCTGTGCGGAGACTCCTGGGAGGGGAGGAGAGGGGAGGGGTGGGCGGGGTCAGCCAGTCCTTGGAACAACCGGTTCAGTGAAACAGATTAAAATTAACATCCGGTTCGCCCAAAACGGTCCGAACCGTCTGAATCCCACCCCTGCAGCAACCCCATAATCAGATCAACCACACAATCATTTCCATTTGGGATCTCCAGGCCTCCTGACGAAGGACCCTTCATCAAAACAACAGGGTGAAGGCCATTTGTATCCCGGGAGGAATGATGTTCCTCAGAGAAGGAGCCACCATGAGAAGGCCCTCAAGAGAGAAGAGTTCCTTCCTTGAGAAGGAACTTAAGACCAATCTCTGGTCAAAAACGTGAACGGAGGCAGTCAATTCAACCTGATTTGAAAATTAGGTTTCAGGAACCTAGCTTTACTTGGAATTTGAATTACTCCTGTCTTTGAAATGGCTTGCAAAATCTAGAAATAGGAGGCGGAAGGAAAGTTAATTTTGTTTGGAGAGTTAATAGAATCTTCGCACATCCCTCCAAACATGAAAACATCCGTGGAGCACCCTTTGAACACCATTGGCATTGACAAAATCACCACCAGTCAATTGCAAAAGGCAGCTTGGCTTGGAAGAGCTGACATCCCGCAACCATACCTTTAAGACCGCCAAACAACAACACCTGCCTATCCCAGATTCTTAGAAAAGACTCACAGGTGGATAAAAATCCCAGGTAAACATTGGCTGACTGTGCAACCAACCTTAACAATAATCCTTCTATCCACTCTTACCTTCACTTGAGGAAACATGCCCAGAGCTGAACTGCTAAGGGTAGTTTTTGAAACTACGGATTGATACCGTCAAACAATGAGCTTCAAACCGAACAAGGAGCTTCTACAACAACCAGGTTTATCACTACCTATCATCTCTCCAAGATGGGTGAGATAAAGATCTATCTAGATAAAAGATCTATCTACATAAAAGTTGATCTATCTGTACTTTATTAAACGAGAATATTAACCCAGGCTGGATTACTGGCAGTCCCCAAATATGTTGGGAGTTCCACAGATCCGGCGAAGAGACGCTCATGCCTCTTGTTTACTCCTTCCAGAACCTCTTTCCACATATCCTGTTCAAGTATCAACAAGCTGACGGAGAAACGTGCCTGGAACAACCGAAGGGATCAACAACAAGGAGGGCGAGATGCCATTGTTGTCAATCCCAGTTTTTGAAGGAAAACATAAAAACAAAATTCCAGCAGAGGTTGACCGACATCCGTCACAACGTCCATATGACAGACGAGCAGAAGGCGGGGGCAGAATTACCTCACGTGGACAAGCTGCTGCAATGTGTCCGGAGGAGGATGTGCAGTAAATTTTTAAAAATTGCTGCAGTCAAAACACCCAAAACCTCCCAAGGAGGGAAGAAAAATCCACGTCCAGACCAGTCCTTGTTATGTTGATATTTTTCTTGTTCTACTACCTGAGAAGCAGAGGTGGGTTCCTCCCAGTTCAGACCAGATCGCCCGAACCGGTAGCGACCTGCTTGTGACGTCAGTGTTGGCGCCGTTCTCTGCGCACTGCCATATTTTTTTTCAGAATTTTAATGCTAATTTTTCCCCTTCCGTGGCTTGAAAAAAGGGCCCTCCTGCCTGCCCGTGGGTGGATTCTGACCTTTATTTCTTTGCCCAAAGCACAGCTGATAAGCCCCTCAGCTGTTTTTCGGGCTAAATCCTGCTTCTGAGCATGCGCGGAAGCGAAATCGCATGAGGGGACGCATGAACTGGTGGCGAAGGTAAGTGGAACCAACCCCTGCTGAGAAGATAGCATTTAGACTTATATACCACTTCATAGTGCTTTTACAGCCCTCTCTAAGCGGTTTACAGAGTCAGCCTATTGCCCCCAACAATCTGGGTCCTCATTTTACCCACCTCGGAAGGATGGAAGGCTGAGTCAATCTTGAGTTGGTCAGAATTGAACTGCTAGCAGTCTGCAGACATGAAGCAATATACCGCTTCACAGTGCTTTTACAGCCCTCTCTAAGCGGTTTACAGAGTCAGCATATTTGCCCCCAACAATCTGGGTCCTCATTTTACCTACCTCGGAAGGATGGAAGTCTGAGTCAACCTTGAGCCTGGTGGGATTTGAACTGCCGAACTGCAACTAACAGTCAGCTGGAGTAGCCTGCAGTACTGCATTCTGACCACTGCGCCACCTCGACTCTTCAAGATCCTTCTTTGTCTTTGTCTCAAAGGTGCTTTTTTCCCCAAAAGGCAACTGGACTCTCTTGGGGGGGGGGGGGGTTCCTTTGAAAATGTTTCGCTTCCGAACCAAGAATCTTTTTCAGAAGAACTGCAGAGAACTGAAGAAGCTTTTTGGATGAGAAGCAAAATGTTTTCAAGAAAGTCCAATTTCCTTTTGGGGAAAGAAAGCACCTTTGGGACAGCCATGAGCCGGATGATTGAGAACCTCCACAGACACCACTTCTCCTTCTCCCTTCGACCCAACACTAAACAGGTATTCCTCGACTTACAAGAGTTCGTTTAGTGACCGTTCGAAGTTACAACATCATGGGGAAAAAATGACTTAGGACCGTTTTTCACACTGATGACCGTTGCAACATCTCCAGGGTCAGGTGATTGACAACTGACTCACGTTTACGACGGTTGCCGTGTCCTGTGGCCGCGTGATCCCCTTTTGCGACCTTCTGACAAGCAAAGTCAATGGAGGAACCAGATTCACTTAACGACCGGGTTACTAACTTAACAACTGCAGGGATTCACTTAACAACTGTGGCAAGAAATGTCAAATGGGACAAAACTCACTTAACACGTTTCTCACTTAGCAACGTAAGTTTTGGGCTCAATTGTGGCCATCAGTTGAGGACTACGTGTATAATCTCCTGAATTGTGTTGATAGCTGCTTTCTACTTCACCTCTTACTCCACGCTACTCCTCAGACCGACTGCTTAAGATACAGATACAGGGACACAATAATAAGGGGAAAACCAACATTTCTGATAGCCCAATTCACCCATTCCCCACTCCCAGTTAAGCCACAACTGTATCTCTCTCTCCCTCCCTCTCTCTTTTCTTTCTCTCCCTGTCTCTTTTCTCTTCCTCTCTTTTCTTTCTCTCTTTTCTCTCTCTGTGTTTCTTTCTCTCCGTCTCTTTCTCTCTTTTCTCTCT